>PVKC010034246.1:0-13748 GCA_004027635.1 Crocidura indochinensis | reverse complement strand
CTTCAAGGGAAACCTCTCCTGCTCTGCATGTCTGTCAACCAGTGGCACTCTTTCTAACCAATAAACCCCACCACAACAAGCAGGAAAAACCACACTACAAGCATGACAATGGTGAAACCTCGCAGGTAAACCCCATGCACACAAAATGAAAATGAAAGCTTAGATGATCTAATAAATTCCAACCACCTGATTAAACTCTTGGACAAGGAACTTAAAATAGAAATATGGAAGTTGTTTCAAGAAGTCAAAGAAAGCATAAATCAATCTGAACAGAACACAAAGACAGACATCAGAAAACTCCAAACTGAAATAACAGATCTGAAAATTATGGTAGCTCAACTGAAAAACTCAATGGATGGCCTCGCCAGCAGGGTATCATCATCTGAGGAGAGAATCGGAGGACTAGAAGATGCTATGCAGAAAATCTAACACAACAGATGAAGGTGGAAAAGAATCTTAAGATAAACGAACAAGCAATGAAAAAAGTACTCAAGGAATGAGAACAGATGAAAATAGAAATCTTTGATAAACTCAACAGAAACAACATAAGAATCATTGGAGTTCCAAAGACCCAGGTAGTAGATCTCCAAGAAGAATCAACTGGCAAAGACATCTACATGCAATCAAATCCTGCATGCCTGTAGAGTACCAGCTAAAAGAGACCCAAAGAAAAACATCCCAAGACACATCCTCATTGCAATGACAAGTCCCACAGATAGAGATAGAATACTGAATGCAGCAAGATCAAAAAGGGAAATTACATTGAAAGGAGCATCCCTAAGACTTACCGCAGACATGTCACAAGAAACTCTCAAGACCAGAAGACAATGGTGGGATATTGTGACAAGACTGAATGAAATGAATGCGTCCCTGAGAATACTGCACCCAGCCCGACTCACGTTCAGGTTTAAAGGAAGAATACATAGCTTTATGGACAAAAAACAGCTCAGAAACTTCACAAATGATAAACCAGCCTTAAAGGAAAAACTGAAAGGTCTACTCTAAGACAAGAGAGACCAACAAACGCAGCAAACTTATCTACAAAGATGACATTAAATCCTATGACAATCATCTCCCTCAGTGTTAATGGACTAAATTCACCAATTAAAAGACACAGAGTGACAAAATGGGTTAAAAAGATGAATCCAACCGTCTGCTGCCTACAAGAAATACATCTGAATAGTCAGAACAAACATAGACTCAAAATCAAAGTCTGGAGGAAAATCATCCAAGCAAACAACACTCTCAAAAAAGCTGGGGTGGTCATATTAATATCTGATGACAACAACTTTATACTCAGAAAAGTGGTAAGGGACAAAGATGGACACTATGTTCTAATCAAGGGATATGTACAACAGGAAGAAATCAGACGATTAATCATATATACACCCAATGAGAGACCAACAAATTATCTAGTACAATTACTGACAAATCTGAAAGAAGAAATCAATAATAACACAATAATTGTGGGAGACCTCAACACGGCCTTATCAACACTTGATAGGTCAACCAGACTGAAAACCAACAAAAACATACTAGCCCTGAAAAGAGTAATGTAAGAAAGAGAACTAGTAGATATATATAGGACACTCCATCCCAAAAAGCCTGGATACACATTCTTCTCCAATGTACATGAGTCATTCTCCAGGTCATTCTCCATGCTGACACATAAAACATACCTCTATAAAATCAAGAGGATAGAAATCTCGCAGGCTACCTTTGCTGACCACAAGGCTCTGAAATTAAATGTGAACTACAAAGCCACACAGAAGAAAAACTTTAACAATTGGAAATTAAACACCCTGCTATTGAACAACCAGTGGGTCCAAGATGAAATCAAAAAGGAAATCAAAACTTTCCTGGAAACAAATGATAATGAAGACACAAACTGCCAGAATCTATGGACACAGCAAAAGCAGTCCTGAGAGGAAAATTTATAGCTCTGCAAGCACACATCAGGAAGGAAGAAGGAGCATATCTGAATAACTTAATGGCACAGCTCAAAAAATAAGAAAATGGCCAACAAAAGGAACCAAAAATAGGGAGACAGAAGGAAATAACAAAGCTGAAAGCAGAACTCAATGAAGTGGAAAACCGAAAAACAATCCGAAAGATCAACGAAAGCAGAAGTTGGTTCTTTGAAAAAATAAACAAGATTGATAGGCCACTGGCAAAACTCACAAAGAAAGAGAGAGAAAATAATCTGATAACCTGTATTAAAAATGAAAAGGGGGAGATCACGACTGATATTGCAGAGATCCAAAAGGTAATCAGAGACTACTTTGAGAAACTTTATTCTACTAAACATGAGAACCTAGAAGAAATGGAAAAATTCTTGGACACATATAACCTTCCACATTTAAGTAAGGAGGATGTAGAATATCTAACCCCCCCCATAACCACTGAGGAAATTGAAAGTGTAATCAAACATCTGCCCCAAAAGAAAAGCCCAGGTCCAGATGGATTTCCTAATGATTTTTTTCAAATCTTTCAAGAGGAGCTACTACCAATTCTAGCCAGGGACTTCCATGAAATTGAAAAAAAAACGGGAACACTCCCAAACAGCTTTTATGAAGCCAATGTCACCTTATACCAAAACTGGACAGAGATGCTGCCAAAAAAGAAAATTACAGATCAATATCCCTGATGAACACTGATGCAAAGAGCTTCAACAAAATCCTGGCTAATAAGATCCAATGCATCATCAAGAAGTTCATACAGTATGACCAAGTAGGTTTCATCCCAGAAATGGAAGGATGGTTTGACATCCATAAATCTATCAACATCATACACAACATCAACAAGAAGAAAAATAAAAATCACAAGATCATATCAATAGACGCAGAAAAAGCATTTGATAAGGTCCAACACCCGTAGGGATGAGTCCTTAGGAAACTGAGAGAGGAAATTGGATAATTTGAGTATGGTGTTGTAATGATACATACATTAAGAGTATGCCAAACAATATCATAAATTATGGCACCTTAAGAGAAATGGTAGATAAATGTAAATTAATCATAAATAACGTAAATTTACAGTAATTGATGAAATAACACAGCTAATAAAATGCTTGCCTTGCATGTGGATGATCCAATTTTGATTCTAAGCCTTACATATACTCGCTTCATTTTGAACTTAGAACCAGGTACAAGCCCTGAGCATTGGCAGGAATAGCCCAGTCAGTCTTCCTAGGACATGTAATCAGCACATATGATAGAGCTTTTGTCTGCTTTTCCTGAGGAGCAAACCCATAGCCTCAAACATGTAATGTAAATACTCTAGTGCTATTACACCTCCAATACTTTAGGACACGTTTGAGGGAAAGGGGAAAAATAAAAATAGACACTTAGTAGACTGTTTTTGCATATAAAATTGTTTTGGCTCAAGAGTTCACAGTAAAAGACTACTACTTCTAGAAAAGTGTATGCTTAGGAATTTACTTTAAAACTTTATCCTCCAAGAAACAGTCAAGTAAAACTCAACTTCAAATTCAACAAAATCTAGGAATGTAAGACTCAAATAGAGAATATTGAAAAAAAGCATATATATTTCTTTAATTTTGATTTACTCGGTATTTTTAAATCAACTGAAACTGATTTGCTTAGCTGTCCTAAAATTGCCATATCTGTGTTATATGTGGGGGTCCTAGTACTTGAATTCTGTCTGAAAAGATTTTGGGACAGTGTGCAAAATTTTCCAACCTGTTACAACTTATATTTAGGCTTTTGCTGTGTGAATTTGGATACATTACTTTTAATTTCTCGGATTTTCTGTCATTGGCCATTCATCAGATAAGCACTGTCTAAAGGCTGACCTCATCCCGGAATGTCTTCCAGTATTCACTTCTCCCACAGCCTCTCTAAAGTGAACCTTCCAATCACTCTTTATTTATAATGGTGTCCCAGTATTAACCATTTCTGTTAATATTTGAAGTACCAAGGAGAATAAGGGATATGAATTCAGAATTACAGAATATCTACTTTGCTACTTACTAACCAATGCAAATGTATAGAAGTAAAATTTTTCGGTGGGCCTTCTCTTACTTCCTTTTCAACTGTATGAATTATAACTATCCCCAAAGCTGTTGATGGGGAATAACAGGAAAAAAGGCAATCAACACAGAACTTGATGCAAATGATTCATTACTATTCATCGTCATTTATTTAGCAATCTGCAAATCCATGCAGCCACATAAAGCAAATTGTCCAGATTCTTTAGTGTATGATAAAATAAATTGATTTAGTAGTTATTATGTGAACCTAAAGGATATCGCTCATTCTGTCCAATGTTGCTACATTCTTGATAAATTTCTGATTCTGACGATAGGTTTTCTTTGAGTTTAAGTTTGAACTTTCTACTGCCAGTGTTGTAATTCAGGCACATTCTCTGTGGTCATTAATTTTGCTTAATTTGTGTATCTTCACTTCATCAGTGTCTATTAATCTAGAATGCATGTCCATATTATAAATCATATGTGTTGCATATCTCATCCTTTAAATGTTTGCAATTTACCTTCTGCTAAGTCCCATCCTGAATCTCCATAGATTCACTCTCCATCTACTATCACACTGACCCCACTTTTTTCCCATTTGAAACATTATTTAAACACAGGTTTACAAAGTTTCTCATTATACATTTATTTTAGGAATTTATTATTCCAACACCTCTCCCACCACCACCACCAGTGTGAACTTTCTTCAACAGATGTTCCAAGTTACCAAATCACCTTAGCAGGTACAAAATAATTTACTTTATTTCTTTTTTACGACATAGATCTCCTAATTGTGGAGATTATATTGTCCAAGATTTTGCTGAGCCATTATGTATGAGTTAAGTCTTCTATGCTATTGTTTTCACTAATTTAGGTTGGTGGATTTCTACACAATTTCCCATTGAATTTTTTAAAATAATTATTTTGAGGTACAGTTACAAACTTCTCATAATTGAGTTTTAGTTATACAATGTCCAACACCCCTCTTTCACCAGTACATATTTTCGGATACCAAAATCCACAGTTTACTTCTCACCCTCTCGCTGACCCTCAACCTCACTGCATGCCTCTATGGTATATGTTTTTCTGCTCTCTCATCCTCCCTTGCTCCCTGTCTTCCTCTCTACCTCCTTCCCTCCATACTTTCTCCTGCTTTCCTCCCTCCTACCCTAACTTTCCCTTTCTACCTTTCATTCTTACCCCTCTCTTCCATTTTTTCCCTTTATGTCTTTAAAACAACACAAAATCCATGAAAGAATATAAAGAAACATATAAAAATACAATGAACATAAAATAGCCCCAAAGTATTTTATCATTATCATAGGTTTAAATACTTAAAAGAAAATAATGCAATATTGAACTTGAAATTGAAACCTAAATCACTTTTAATTTATCGCATAGTGCTTCACAAAAATTTTATATTATAGACAAAGATATTCAAGACCATTGGAAACAAAGCAGATGATCTTGATCTTCATCAAGGATATCATTCAAGGAGATAAGATATAGTTATAGGATATAATCCAAGTACAAAATGATATAATTCAAATACAAAATTATAAAAATAATTAAATTGTATACCATTAAACACTTAAAAATTATAAAATAATAGCAATGTCAAAAATGTCCATAAGGTTTAAACTTATGGTAAAAGACAAAATACACATTTAGAAAATATAATTATCATCTTTCAGAATATAAGAAAGTATAGTAAATGCATTAGTAATCCATAATGATTTATCACATATAATTTTATGTCATTAGTTTAGAAAAACAAATACTTCAAATGTAGGAGAATATGGATTCATTTTCAGGCACAAAAAGAAAAAGTAGGGGCCAGAGCTGTGGCGCAAGTGGTAAGGCTTTGCCCGTGCTAGCCTAGAATGGACCAGACCACGTTTTTATTCCCTGGTGTTCCATATGACCCTCCACTCTAGGAGCGATTTCTGAGTGCACAACCAGGAGTAAACCCTGAGTGTCACCAGGTGCAACACAAAAACCACAAAATAAAAGTAAATATCATATTTTCAAGTACCTATATTATGAACTTCTAAAATATTTGTGAAAACTAATCCTATATTAAGCTACAAATATTATCACAAAAATATCTAAATCCTCATAAAAGAAATATATTTTGAATACAATATACTAAATCTATAAATTAATAACACTGAATTAACAAAAGTTTTCTCCATGGAAATTCTTAAATTATAAATTTTTATATTTATATTTTTATAAATATATATATTCATATATAGACTTTTATTCTGGTTTAGGAATAGGTATTTACCTTAGAACAAATAATTTGCCTTAGAACAAATAATTGTTCTAAAAAAGTAAGTGTTTACTACCATAATCAATTTCCGAGACATCCCCAGTCAAAGACATTACCTGATACAGGGTGCTGGGAGTTGTTTACTTATATTTATATAAATATTTTTATAAACGTATTATAAATTAATAACACTGAATTAACAAAAGTTTTCTCCATGTAAATTCTTAAATATCCTCTGAAATATTTCATAATTCAAGAGAGATACAAATGGATGTTTCTGAAATTATATGACTAGTATAACGGAAACATCACATTTAAACTCTGCTTTGCAATATGGTCACTGAAGAGGTATTATTCATATCACCTTACCTCCTTCAGCATATACTTTTAGTCCAAATTGATCTTTTCAAACTATTCTTGTCTTACTATTCTCTTCTCTGCCCTAATGGCTCTCCCCAACTTTTTTACAATGAGCGAGTCCTCATGGATTTTATCTATATTGTTTTTAGATATTACTAACATACTCTTTTTCATGTATTATTCATTTGAATTTGATCATTTTATGTCTATTCCCCCTGAGTCCATGTGCTCAACGTAATACTCCCCATATATATCCATGTATAAGCAAATTTCATGACTTCATTTTATCCTAACAGGTGCATATGTGATGTACTAATAGTTTCTTAAACCACTTATCTTTTCTCAGACACTTGGGTTGTTTCCAAATTCTGGTAATTGTGAAAAGCACTTCAATAAACATATGAATGTAGTTACCTTTTCTGCATTGCTTATAGGTACCTACAGTATTTCCTGTAGGTACCTACAGTATTCCCTGTAGTTGAGTTACTGAATAATATGGATAATACTGAATAATATGAATAATAATACTGAATAATATGAATAATAATAATAAAAGCTACTGAATAATAATAAAATTTTACTATTTTAAGGAATGTCTATATTATTTTCCTACAAGGCTGGACCAATCTATATTACTTATAGTATTGAATGAGAGGTCCATATTCCCTATATCATAATCAGCACTGATTGTTTTTCTTTTTGATATGTGGCAGTCTTTGTGGTATGAGAAGGTATCTCGTTGTAGCATTAATGTGCATCTGCCTGATGATTAAAGATGTGGAACCTTTCTTCATGTGCTTTATGACCATCTGTATTTCTGAAATGTCTGTTCTTTTCTTCCCATTTTTAATGGGGTTGGACTTTATCTCTTGCTAAGCTCTACTAGTGCCTTATATATCTTAGATATTCACCATTTATCAGATTGATATTCGGAGACTTGTCTCTCCTATTTAGTGAGTATTCTTTGAATTCTGGTTATTATTTACTTTGAGTTGTAGAATCTTCTTTTTTTTTTTTTTTACATTTTTTTGGCCACACCCAGTGACGCTCAGGGGTTACTCCTGGCTATACGCTCAGAAGTCACTCCTGGCAGGCATGGGGGACCATATGGGAACCGGGGGATAGAACCGTGGTCCGTCCTAGGCAAGGCAGCAGGCACCTTACCTCCTGCGCCACCTCCCGGCTCCCAGAATCTTCTTAATTTATCTTTGCTTCTATATATTTGGTACTGTATTGTTTCATCCTTGAAGATATCTTTAACTTTTATGCCATGAAGATTTCTACCTATCATTTTATCTATACTCCTTAGAGTTTCAGGTCTGATATCAAGACCCTTATTCTAATTTCATTTGATATCTGTGCATGGTGTCAAGAAAATGTGCACACGGTCATCTCTTTAGAGTCCAATAATGCCAATAATTTACTAGAGCTTGTTGTTAATTTGATGTTTATTTTCTTTGTTTTGGTTTGTTTTTGGGTCTGCAATCTCTTCCACTTCATGAGGTTTGTTGTTGTTGTTGTTTTGTTTAGCTTTTATGTTTGTTTGTTTTGAGCTCAAACCCAGCAGCACTCAGGGTTTATTTCTGGTTCTGCACTCAGAAATCACTCCTAGCAGGGTCGGGAGACCATATGAGATGCCTATATTCAAACTGAATCCGTTCTGGATTGGCTGCTGCAAGGCAAACACTCTATTGCTGTGCTATCAGTCCTGCTCATAATTTGCTATTTCTAATTATCCGTTGAACGTGAATTTTATTTTTTGTACGTTATTATTTTAAGAGTAAGATGCCTGACAATTATTGTACAGATAAAAAGCATTTGATTCTGAGAGAAGGAAATAAAGTTTTCTAAATACAAGTGCCTTCTTAGTCATCCAAAATAAGAGAAAAAAGCTTACCACTAAAGCACTTGTAGATTGTGTACCTTAACAGTTTATAAAAGCATCATGACTTCTTGTCACGCTTGTGAACATGGTTAGATACAAAGTAAGACTTCAATGATTTAATTTAACATGACTCAGAAGCTAGTTGCATCATCTTTGGAAAGTACTGCAACAAAGAGTCACTGATTATTCAATGTTCCTGTAATCATTACATGTGGAGAGTTTAAATGCCGGGTTACTTACTGTTGTTGCATTAATATATAACTACTTATTATTATAAATGCAAGGTTAAATGAATCAGACAGAGGATTTTGTTTCTACTATGTGGCTAATGTCAAAATTACATGAAAGAAAGTAATGAAATTTTCCCCACTCTCCCCAGCATCTTCCCACAGACACACTCTATTTATATTCTTGACATAATCCTGAGAGAAACCCCAAATTCCTGCTGTTCTGCTAAAAGGTGCAGAGAACAGAGCAGTAAAAAACTTGCTTCTCTGTCTTTCCCTTGGTTTTGTAATTCAATTTCAAAATATTCTTTTTGTGAATACAAGTAACTTTTACATGTGCTTAGCAAGAAAATTTTCTTTGATCTCTGGAACATGGAGATGCAAGAGTTTGTATGTTCCAACCAGACACCATCCTAGGTAAAAATGTTGGACATTGATACATGTGTTAAGTCCAAGTTCCATCATCTGAAACTAGCATACATATAGTAAGCCATCAACTGAACTCAGGTAAGTGAACAAGGGCCAGTCTAGATTAGCAGTGTCTTATAAATGATTCGAACCAATAAAACACAAAATAGAACCTAAACTGTACAATGATGGCTTAAGGTACTTATCCTGTATGCAGCCAAACCAAGTTATTTACTTGTTACTGTAATTTTACACTAAGCACCATCAGTAGTTAGTCTTGTTTACAGAGCCATTAATAACCTCTGAGCAACATAGGCTGTGACCCCCAAATTTAAGAAAATGAAGCACAACAAAAAATAAACTTGAATGCATATATATGCATACCTATTTTTCTTGAAAAAAAATTCTTATATCAAAAATATGGAAACAACCAAAAAGACCAAGAAGAGAGGAGACAAATTTTGTGAGTTGTATTATATATTAAACTACCAAGTGGAGGCCAAAGGAAGGAAAAATAAAGTCTTGTCTTTTGTTTAAAACATGAATGAAGCTTAAGGGGATTGTGCTAGTGAAATAAATCAGAGAGAAAAAGGGCAAATTCCAGATATTTCACTATGTGTAGATTAAAGAAACAAAGCAATGAAACAGACAGAAACAAAATAGAGATAACCCCTTGAATTTTAACAACAGAACAGATATTACATAGGTTTGGATTGCTCCGAAAAACTGTGCTGATAAACAGTGTTATTCTAAAAAAATATTTAGTACAATTGTAAAGTAAAGGGAAATTAATAAATTATCTAAGAAGCAACATCAACAAATTTGGAATCATTTTCAGAGTTTTTCTGCCCCCAAATGCCTAGCAACCCAGTTTTATGACAACTTTGCAAATGCAGTCACCTGTTCTAGACTACTCTTTTTCATCAATTTCTTTATGGAAAATTCCTCTGTGTCTTTTAAAACACTGACAAAATTACTTTCTATGGAGTAATTCTTCCTAATAAATAAGTTCTTCTGTCACTGCATTGTTATAATAGCATCATGTTCTGTCTTAAACCACTAACAACAAAATACAGTACAACACGTTCTACTTCATAGATTATTCTTTATAGATATGTATTTATTTAATATTCACAAATCTATGGAGTAAAATTGTTACTGGTGTTATCCTCTTCTCATAGATAAGAAAATAGAGGTACAATGAGGTTACAGAGCAAGCTAGGATTTTGCATTTGGGATAGTAATTACTTGGGTCTATATATTTTGTGCACCTTTGACATTCTAAGCATCAAACAGTACAGAACATGATGAAATTGTTTAAAGATTTTCTGATCTTAACTGGAGTTTGCATGTCACACACAAATTACACTTACTAAGAAGCAGAGTGATATCTTATCTGGTGTATGCTTGACCTTCAAAGGCATAATATTATATTCAGAAGTATAAAGCTCTACAGAAACTTGCATAGGACAGTGAAATCAAGCAATACATATTTACTAAGAAAGAAGGCCACTTTGTCCAAATAATTATATGCTCCTTGGCTTGTATCAATAGCCTTAGCAGACCTATTTATCATGCAATATCCCAATAAATTTATCAAAAGAGAATAATGTTATATTGTCCCACGTGGTTTCATAGTGTAATACAGCTAAGTTACGTAGAAAAAAGGGTATTTTGTTTAAGTCTACGAGAACTATAAATTTATCATAGATACTGGTAATTTGATTCCCCATTTTCAAGTTATACTTTGACTTTTGGGAAACAATTTTTCTTTATAGATTTTTATTCTGATTTGTCAGAAATAAGTATTTACCTTAGAACAAATAATTTGCCTTAGAACAAATAATTGTTGTAAGAAAGTGTTTACTACCATAATCAGTTTCTGAGAAACCCCCAGTCAAAGACATTTCCTGATACAGGGTGCCAGTTTCTGAGACACCCCCAGTTAAAGACATTTCCTTATACAGGGTGCTGGGAGTTGTTTACAGACTCCAGATGGGCCAAATCACAGACCAAAGTGGTGTCCTGGAAACAAAACCCTCCCTCTCTCCCTCCCTCCAGACTATTTCTAAAACATAAAAGGGACACGTGTATCTCCTTTGTATATCTCAGATGTATTCCCCTAACATCTATAGCTCTTTTTTGAATATCCTCTTATATAGTGACAATTTTACCCACTGTTTTTTTTTTTGTTTGTTTGTTTGTTTGCTTCCTTCTTTTTCTCCTTTGAAATTGTTCAATAATCAATGCTGGTAGAAGAGTATGTCTGTATAGAAGTCCTGTTAGAACCAAGTTATGGAGAATGTTGGACATGATCCCTTGGCCCCCAGATGCACAAACAATACCTTGTGGCATTGTTTTTTCTTCTGTATAGGCACATTAAAATTGGAAATAATATATATGCAAACAAGTTCTTATCTAATAGAGATGGGAGCACAAATTTGGTCATGTAGTTAGGTCTTATAACCAGTACATTGGCATAATGATTTGGCTTAGGCCTCAGAAGAATGTGCATTGTCCATACATTCCTGCACAATGGATACCATCTATAGAAACAATCTCAATTGTCTATAACATTACCAGGATGCAAACTTCTACCAGGGAATACCCTACGACTGCTCTGGCATTGACTTACTCCAAAGAGTGCTCTCAACACCCAGATGACTTAGCAACAACCTGCTTGCTGGGCAGGTCTCTCCACATCTAATGGTGAGATAAACTATAGGATGCTCCACATCAGCCTGACTTCGATGGAGAAAATGCACAGAATCCAAAATCTTTAAATACAGGAACATGACACCAACAACAGCTAAAGTGTTAAAAAGTTCCACCGGGACCATGGAGAATGACTCGGGTTGGACATACTGGTATGCTTGGAGCCCAGAGTTGGTCTTATGCCAATAAACTTCTGGGTGAGGCCTTCTTATACTCAGACCAAGGATTTTTTTTTCCATTTTCCCCACATTTTGCTGGGCCTATGCAAACAACGGTGATTGCCATTATCACACCTTTACTACTGTATTTTTTAACACGTATCCTTTAAGAAAGAAAAAAAAACAGCTTACAGAACTTAAAAAAAAATAACTGTAGTAGAATGCCTGTTTTTAATACAGGCAGGGAATGGGAAGGAGGGAGTGGGGTTTTGGGGGGGTAGGAATGTTGCATTGGTGAAGGGCGTGTTCTGTTTGTGACTATAACTCAACTATAATCATGTTTGTAAACACTGTGCTGAAATAAAAAATGTAATAAAGAAAGTAAGTTGCAGGCTTGAGATAATTTTTAATGGTTTGACTGGTTAATAAATTCTCTTTGTATCTAAAGTCACAATGTCCCTACCCTATATGATGTTTCTATTTATCAAAGGCAGAATATTGCAAAACCATAGTAGGGAAAACTTTAGAGTGTGGAGAAAGGAACTAAATAAACTATAGGTATCAGATATATATTTAAAAATTTAAGATATTGTGTCTATAATAGTACTATTGGCATATTTTCATATGTAAAACATTCTAGCACCTTACCCTCCATCTGAATTTCTGCTTCCTTCTATTCTATTCTCAGTGTTATTCCCCCCACCATTTACCGCATCCTCATGTAAGTTTCTTACTGAAGACAATTCTTAGTTTCTGTTGCCCTTGGTTATATACCTTACTAGGTTTATTTTTGTTTGTTTGTTTGTTTTGTTTTTGACCGCACCCAGTGACACTCAGGTTACTCCTGGCTATGTGTTCAGAAATCGCTTCTGGCTTGGGGGGACCATATGGGGGGGATCGAACTGCAGTCCATCTTAGGCTAGTGTGGGCAAGGAGCATGCTTCACTGCTTGCACCACCTCTCCGCCAGACCTTACTATGTTTCTTTGTATCCCACATATGAGATAGATCATTCTGAGACTGGACTGAATTCACTAAGTATGATACTCACCAGATCCACTCCCCACAAATCAACAAATTGCATTCTTTCATCTTTCCTCTGGCTTATTCATCAAATTATTTTTCAATTTGAAAGTGGGAAAAAGCTCACCATTTAATACAATGCAATTTTTCTTTCTGTCAGTAGGGATTTTCTTTCATTTCTCCAATTATGGAAACAAAATTCATCATAGAATTTAGAGGAGAAAAGGAAGCCAGCCATATGAAGTTAATAACTGTGATAAAAAGCTCCCCTCACCAGTATATATTTTAGAGCATCTTATCATAAGGAAGATAATAATTTCTTCCTCATAAGGAAGATAATAATTGAAACTGTGTAAGCATATTCTCCCCATTTTTATTACAAATAGTTACAGATGAATTTCTGTTTTCCAGAAGTTACGTTTACCAGGCAGATTGATGAACAGCCAATAGAAGTTCTCTCCTCATACTATTCCCACAAAGATATTTCTATGCCATGTGAAAGTCATTTTTGCAAATGTACACATTGTTTTCAATATATTTGAGATGGTATAAAAAGTTGACCCTAGTGAAGTAGTCATGGAACAATAGAAAGTTCATCTGTACAGCAATCCATCCATTCTCCTTTTTAAAAAATTCCATTTTTTAGGCTTTTGCCATTGCTTTCTTGTTCTGTTTGAGTTTCACATGGTAACCTCAGAAAGGAAAAA
>PVKC010034245.1:0-13762 GCA_004027635.1 Crocidura indochinensis | reverse complement strand
AAGACTCTGGAAACAATCTAGATGCCCTTCAACAGACGAATGGCTAAAGAAACTGTGGTACATATACACAATGGAATACTATGCAGCTGTCAGAAGAGATGAAGTCATGAAATTTTCCTACACATGGATGCACATGGAATCTCTCATGCTGAGTGAAATAAGTCAGAAAGAGAGAGAAAAACGCAGAATGGTATCACTCTTCTATGGGTTTTAAAAAAATGAAATACATTCTTGAAATAGCAATAATTTTCAGACACAAAAGAGAAAAGAGCTGGAAGTTCCAGCTCACCTCATGAAGCTCACCACAAATAGTGATGAGTTTATTTAGAGAAATAACTACATTCTGAACTGTCCTAATAATGAGAATATATGAGGGAAATGGAGAGCCTGTCCAGAGTACAGGCGGGGGGTGGGTGGGAGGAGGGAGATCTGGGACAATGGTGATGGGAATGTTGCACTGGTGATGGGTGGTGTTCTTTACATGACTGAAACCCAAACACAATTATGTACGTAATTAAGGTGTTAAAATAAAAAAATTATAAAAAAATAAGGTCTCAAAATTTTTATTGCTTTTATGAAACACCTGATGATTGTACACAAGACTTACTCCTGGCGCTGTAGTCAGGGGTCAAACGTGGTGGATCTTGGAGGACCATATAGGGTATTAAGAACTAAGTCCCAGTACAAGAACCTTATTCTCTGTATTATCTCTCCAGTTTTACCAATAAATTAAAAAGATTAGGGGAACTTGGGCCACACCTGGTTCTGCTCAGGGCTGACTCCTGGATCTGTGATGCGAGATCAGGTTGGTGCTCATGAGCCCTATGTGGTGCCCAGGATTGAACTAGGGTAAGTTATGAGCAAGGCAAGCAATTAATCCCAGTAGTATCTCTCTAAATGAATGCTACTGAATTCAAAGCATACAAATCATGTTTCTGATAACACTGAATTAATTTTAAAAAGTCTATAAAACATAATTTAAATATTTTAGAAGTAGCTGGAAACTACATACTGCACTTCTTTCTAAATAACCACTGGAAGAAGGAGGACATCATAAAGCAACTAGGAAGTTCTTTGAATGAATATAAAAACATGCCAGGTAAAAATTTGTAGGCAGAAACAAATTTGTTAGAAGAAATGTTATAGGAATAAATTCCCAGGTTAAAGTAAAAAGATCTCAAATCAATTACCTAAACGACTTGAAAAATGTAAGCAAAATTAAATAAAAGGAAAAAATAATGAAAATCAGAAAAATATTGAAGAAATTCGAAAGCTTAGTTTTTTTTTTGTTAGATGACTAATAAAATTGATAAACCTTTAGTCAGACAGCTGAGGGAAAAAAGAGAAAACATAAATCATCACTATAAGACAGGAGACAGAGGCCATCAATGCACAAAGGATGAGGGAGTTTTATGAGAAACTATGACAATAAATTCTACAACTTTGATAAAGAGGATAAATTCTCTGAAAGACACAAACTACCAATCTTACTCAAAAAGAAAGAACCGGGATGTTTCCTTACCTGTTATAGAAAAGTTATTGAGCTTTCTCTTTATCTTTCCCACAAGGAAAATTGTAGAGTCAGATAGTTTCACTTGTAAATTTTACAAAACTTACAAAGAAGTAATAATATTAGTTTTACACCAATTCCTCAAAACAGCCATGGCCAACACTTTGTAAAAGAAGAAGACAACTCACATTGTAAGTTCCGGCCTTAAAAAGTTTCATTAATTAAGATGACATGGTGTTGGCATAAAGATAAGAAACAAAGCTAGGAGAGCATATAGGACACACACAAAAATAAACTGAAATCTAAATTCATTAATTTTAGCCGAGGTATCTGAGAAACGCTACAGGGGAAATCTCTTTAATAACTTTTATTTCTACCATTTCTACATATGAATTACAAATTTGGACCCTAACCTTACATCATAAACAGACTTAAAATAATTAAAAATGACTAATAGAAATACATTTTATAAAATAAACTATATATAAATAAATATATAAATACATATAAACTCTTTTAGAAGGAAGCATAAAAAATATTCAGACCTTGGGTAAGGTAAAAAAGAATTCAAGTTTAATACAAAAAACATAATCTAATAAACAAATGTCAATAAGTCAACCTAGCAAGATAGTACCATGAATAGAGCATTTGCCTTGCATGCTGTTGACCCAGTTTTGATCTGTGGATCCCATATGATCCCTAGAGCCCACCAGGAGTGATTCCTGAGTGCAAAGCCAGATTAATCCCTGCTCACTGCAGGGTTTTTCTCCCAGGCCACAACAAAACATAAAAGAATTTTTGCCACTCAGAAGACAATATTAAGAAATAAAATAGCTGCAAAAAATAAACAAAATAAACACGATAGTTGCACAAAACAGCTGCAAAACATTATCTGATAGAAGATTTGAGTCTAGAAAAATGATTTCTTATAACTCAATCACAAAAATGGTCAAAAAGTTTTAATATACTCTTCACCAAAAGATATATAGAAGGTAGATAAATGCATAAATGATAGTCATAAAGAAACTTTAAATGAAAACCATGAGATATGATTATATAATTAATAAAAATGGAAATTAAAAAGACATTCTAAATTTTATCAAGGCTGATAGCAACCACAATTGGTATGTAATACAGACATGAAATTAAAACACTACAGTTGCTTTGGAAAAGTTTGGTCATTTCAGGGAGCAGGCATACCTGTAGTGCTCAGGGGTTACTCCTGGCTCTGCACTCAAGAATTACTTCTGGGGACCAGAGTGGGTAGTACAGTGTATAGGGTGTTTCCCTAGCACATGACCTTCCTAGTTTTGCTTCCTGGCATCACTTATGTTCCCTTGATCCTTCCAGGACTGATTTTTGAATGCAGAGCCAGGAGCATCTCCTGAGTGTGACTCAAAAAAACAAACAAAAATTACTTCTGGCTGTGCTTGGGGACCAAGCACTATAATGATGGGGATTGAACATGGGTCAGCTACATACAAGGCAAATACCATACCTACTGTACTAACTCTTACGTCTACCATGTCACACATCCATTTCAATTCTAGATATTTGCCCAAGGTCATGTAAATATATATTCAAAGTCTTCTATTTGAGTATTTATAATACTGGAGACAAGGCTGAGCAAACTTACAGAAGTTATTATATGCTTGCTTTGCAATGGCTGACCCAGGTTTAATTCCTAGAACCCTAAAACATACCCAGATCATCGCCATTGTGATCCCTTAAAGCAGAACCTGGAGTAAGCTCTGAGCACCATCAGATGTGGCTCCCCCAAAAAAGCAAACCAAAAAACTGAAGACAAGTATAGCTCAACAGGTGAACACATGGTGCTATGTCCATTTGACTTAATATGAGAGAAAATAAGGGACTAAACTATTGACTTGATGGCAAGCAATGCTAATACTATGCTGCATTAAAAAGAGTAAAGATGAAAATTATTTATGAAGATGAATTTGTACACATGAAAGTACACATGACATTAAAGTTAGATTTGAGTCTGGTTCAAAGTCGGCTTTACTCTGACATGTTACATGTTACCAAATAGTCACAGCTTTTGCATTTGTTTGCTCTGTGAGGCTCAGAATATTGTATGAGATTAACTATATATGTGTCAAAGATTTCCTGTATTGAGCATGGTAACAAATATAACATACTCAACTTAGTATTTGGTACTGTTTATTTCCTTAGAAGTATTTTTTTCTGTTCATTTTCACTGACTCTTCATCTCCCATGAAATACATTTCCTTTTAGCACTAATAATTTTTCTACCAAGGATTCCTATCCTTTCCCTCTTGACACAAAACAGAAAATTTGTTCCCCTGTTGTTTGAAATTTTTTACTCTTTTTTCAACTAAGATGTGATATTCATTCTGTCCTGATATGTTTTGCCTTCAATTGAGTTAATCAAACTATTGGTTCATGACATACTCAGTAGCCATTGTCTCTGCCAGTAGCTTTTCCATTACTATTTATTAATTTTCTCCTTTGATTTCTCTACCTTCTCTTATGTGGGTAATTTTCTAATGTTGGATATCTTGTTGTCTGTACACATCTGTGCATATACATATATTATATATATGCCTGTGTATCCCTTCATGTATTTAAATGGTAACACGCTACAGCTCTTATTTTTCCTTTCTTTTTTAATAAATTATCTTTATTTAAACACCATAATTACAAATATGATTATAGTTGTATGATTACAGTCATGTAAAGAACAACCCCCTTCACCAGTGCAACAGTCCCACTAAACAATATTGTGTGCTCATGAAGATTAATTTATTGACTGACTCTTTAGAGATGATTAACATGTGATCAATATCTTGATACCACAAAGAACAGCAAAATAAATATCCTAATAGGTATCTCTCTATAGATTTATGTAAAATATTCTCTAGGGCATATATTTAGGTGAGACTGTAATTCATTTTACTAACTCAGCACTAAAAAGACTGCTGTCTAAAGTGATGGAATCAGCCCCTACTTCCATTAGCTGTTAGAATCAATAAACAGATTAATTTTTTTCAATAGGCAACTAATTTTAATTTTCACTGATAAGTTTAACTATCACTTCCTATTCCCATCAGTTACTGAACTGTGCCCTTTGCAAAAGACATTCTTACCTAAGGCTCATTTTATATGAAGCTTCCAGTTTTTCTTCTGATTTTCAGTTCCTAGGAATGTCATTAATTTTACATAGCCAAGAGCCATTCCACCTGCCACGAGCCTATTAACTTCATTTAAGATGTTAGTCATTGGCTAGAAATTCTTCATTTTAGCACACTGCAGCTATCATTTCTCAGATCGATTATAAATATTTTGAGTCGCATTTCCTAAGTACAGTTTCTCATCTCTATTTTTCTATTACTTTTATAATTTACTTTTTCATCCAATTTTATTCTATCTGGAGTTCAACTTTTTATACAGTGAGATAAAGGAAGTTCTTTCCATATGATAAGCAAGCGTTCCAATAATAATTTCTCTTTACTCTGCAATGGAAGTGATGCCTTGTTATCTGCTATCACTCACATTTCTTGATAAGGGGAGGTAGGCAAAATGGGTACTTTAGCCCATCCATCTTCGGCAGATTCATGGTGACTATGGATTAGAGAGAGCCTCTGGAAGTCACATGCAAAAAAAAATCTAAATTCACCTTGCATTTCTAAATGGATCAAGCAAAGAGAAAATTGGGGCCCGGGAGATAGCATGGAGGTAAGGCGTTTGCCTTTCATGCAAAAGGTTATTGGTTTGAATCCCGGTGCCTCATATGGTCCCCCCTGCCTGCCAGGTGCAATTTCTGAGCATGGAGCCAGGAGTAACCCCTGAGCAAAGAGAAAGTTGTAATAAACCCAGTGCTTCAAATAACTTATTTGAATCCTGCAATGTATTCAGTATTTAAGAGTATACCAATTCTTTTTTTTTGACAAAAAAAAATCTTGAATAAAATAATGATAGTACCTCATAACTACACTTGCCCAGCAATTATTTAGAATGTGAAACATGGGGGAGATAGCATGGAGGTAAGGCATTTGCCTTTCATGCAAAAGGTTATCCGTTCGAATCCCGATACCCCATATGGTCCCCTGTGCCTGCCAGGAGCAATTTCTGAGCATGGAGCCAGGAATAACCCCTGAGCACTGCCAGGTGTGACCCCAAAACAAAAAAATAATAGAATGTGAAACATTCACCAAATTTCCCAAAGCTTCCTGAAGTTCTTGGAATGATTTAGAATCCTTGACATGATATATTACTTAACTGGTAAATTTTTGTATTCACGGGAAAAATAATCTAGCCCCCAAAGCTCTGATTTATGGCTTAATTTAGTATGCTATCCATAGGAAGTCCTTAAAAATTGTCCTTGGCTAGTTACCTATCCTTGGCTGAAAGCTCACAGATTTACTGGGTTGCAATTTACATGCAGAAGGAAATCTTCGTGAAAGTCATAGACCATTTGCCTTTGCCTTTTGTTAGGAGGAAAAAACATTGGAGTCTTCCAGGGCTGCTAGACTATGTGAAACTTAACTCTGCACTGTCCACAGAGCCCTTACTGGGCACTATGATTTATATGGGTGATTATTTTTCTCTTATCCTTGGAACAGGATGGAAAATATTCAAGATAGAAAATGGTATTTTGTTATTTGGCTATAATACTAAACAACAAGGGAAAGAAATTCAAGCAAGCTAGTATTTCTCTTAGAAACTAGTGCTATGTAGTACTTTGAACTGAGTATTTTAACTAAAGATTTCATACTGTGTATTAAAGGATCAGCCCTCAGGTGGTATATTTCCAATGCCCACCAACATACCTTGACGTTTAAGAGCAGAAGCCCAAATCCTGCCCATCTTACCATGAAGCTCTTTACCTTCCGAGATTTCAGAATACTATCAGGGTCAGACTTGGGGGTGAGAAATCTACAAATCTACAAGTTTTTCTTAGAATTTTAATATTGGTGGAGAACTTGCAGTGATCCCTATTATAGGAAGAGAAGATCTGTGATTGAGTTTAAAAATCACATATCTTCTGTAGTAGAATGTTCATACTGTACTCTGTTTTAGAAAGGTCTGAGAAATTGTTTGGGAAGAAAAGATGTTATTGACACAGCACAGTGGAACATGTGAAAAGTCCCACTCTAGTTGGGGGGGGGGATGCTAGGATCTGAGGGAGGCACAATGCCATTTCCTCCTCAAATTCTACAGCACACAAACATCATGAAGAGTGCAGGGATTCAGAAAGACAGAACAGGGGCTAAAGTCTTGCCCATATACATATTGGGCTGGTGCTTCATACTCTGCCAGGAGTGACCCTTGAGAACTGCTTGGTGTAGAACAAAACAAAACAAAAAAAATTGCAGGCTGTTGTGAAACCATCTGAGTGGTACCATGAGCCACTAGGGGTCAGTTTGGGAAGGAGCAACAAAGAGCTCAAGAATTCTTTGGAGCAGACTTATGTGCTGAGGTTTTGCTAGGATTACTGTAAAAACACCAACTTGCTTTTCAGATAGCGACACAAACATTAAGCATGGATGAAGCTTGCACTGTGTTCCTGTGGGAATGTCTACAATATTCTCATAATGTTTCTCCACTGAACTTCACTGGAATATGATAAACCTCAGGCTAATTGCTCTCTGGTCCTCAGATGATCCTGGATGTTTCTGTGTTCCCTAGTAGTGGCATTGAAGATTCTGTTTACATAGTGTGGAGTATACATTTTAAATCAGAATAAAAATTATATGAAAAAAAACAAGCTCTAATCACATCATTTTATTCAAATAAATCATAGTCTCCAGATTGTACAGGTAAAAGTTTATTTCTATATGTTCTATCGCTTTCACTTATCAGTGACATATTTCCAATAGCCTCATTAAAAAGGTGTTTACCCCTACTTTCCAGAAAACATTTTACCCACTATAAAATACAAGTGCTCTGATTTCGTTTTAGTAATAAGCCATTGCTAGTAACAAGATAGACATCATCAATATGGGTAGCAGAAATTTTACAAAATAATCAAATCCATTAAAAGCAGTAGAAAACAGCTAGTTAACATGACCCCAAAATATAGATCATAAATGAGTTTGACTTAATGTAGCTAAAGGCATGTTCCTTTAGGAACATATTTATATATCAACTCCTAATCAGTTTATGGAGTTAAGAAATTTCATTTGCTATAAAAGGAACAATCAAATGTTAACTAAGAATAGCACCACAAATGTCAATTACAATCAAATCAAAGATGTACTTTATCAAAATAAGCATTTTACAGCAGAGTTCTTACAAGTGAACACATATTGAAATAATCATCCGGCTAATAATTAGAAGAAACTTATAATTAATTCAGCATTTTGCCTAGTCTGCTTCACGACTATTTGAACTTCTTGAGATGAAACAAAGATAAGCAGAAAAATATGCACATAATTATTTAAGTCAAATAACTTTGTTCAAATCACCTGTCTTGATCATTGTTGTAGTGTTAGAGTGTAAGAGAATGGCTTCAAATACCAGTATTAAATAGTTTACTTAGACTTTAGTTCTAAGGTATTTAAATTACAGCTTATTCTCATTTAAATATACACATCTCCTTATGAGAATTGATTGTGTGCTTTAATCAACCAAGTCAATTAAACAAATGTGGGCCCAAGACCCCCTCTCCCACCTGCCTTCTATATCCTGTCTTCATGTGGCAGTTCACGGGGTTTAAAGAACATAGTTTACTCTCAAACATCCTGTTAGTGAAAAATGGGAAACAAGAGGACACTATTTGCCTCTGTCATATTATTAGCAAAATCTAGAATCATTTTCACCTGGTAAAACTTAACTGTTTTCTAGACTTCATTTAAAAATCACTTTTTGCATGAACTATATTCCACCAAGAATAGAATTCATTATGGAGCCTCAATTCTTCATCACTTTTGGGCTGGAGTGACAGCACAATAGGTGGGGCATTTCCTTGCACATGGCTGACCCAAATTTAATCCCTAATTGCTTGTCCTCTGAGACTATCAGGAGTAACTCCTGACTTCAGAGCCAGGAGTAATCCCTGAGAACTGCCAAGATGAACCCCCCAAACAAACCAAAATTCTTCATCACTTTATTCATAACATTTGCAGTGGCACTCAACATATCATATTTTATAAATCTTTCCTTCTGTATACCAACTCACTTTTACCTCTCTTTCTGAGTCTGGCATGAAGGTGCTCAATCATATTTTTCAAATAAATTCCAAAGGGTGAGCCCCCAAACAAGTGAAACTTAGGTATTAAAATATTCATGTCCTTAAGGTAAATACTCACTGGGAGAGAAAAGACTTAATGAGGCAGGAAGTTAACATAAACTCTACAGAGAAGTTTTAAAATATAGATAAAAGAAGAAAAGAATTGGCTCAAAATCCAAATATTATAGGAGCTAACATCACAAATAAACATACTCAGAAGTGGACATGTTACCATGTACAATTATTTCATTATTTGAAATCAAGGTTCTTAAATGAAGTACATAATTTTTCATTTGCATTTTTTAAGAAAGGAAGGGAGTGAATGATATTACTGATTATAGACCTGCCAGAGAAAAAGCCCTAGTGAATATTGATAATTCAACTCTTTTCTGGAGAAAGGGTCTCCAAGATATATACCTACTCTTTTCTGTCTGAAGAGAGGTGGAACTAAATGTGAAAAATATCCAAACAGATCAGAGCAATTTCACAATGTATAGGACATTTTTACCTGGTACACGGTCTACCTAGGTTCGAACCCCAGCATCCCCTCTTGTCCCCTGAGTCTGCCAGGAGTGATTTCTGAGCACAGAGCCAGGAGTAACTCCTGAGTGCTGCTGGGTGTGGCCCCAAAACAAAAATAAATCAAAACAAAATTTTGAATCCCTACCTCACGCCATACATTTCATCAAGCTTTTCCATAGAAACCCTCATTTCACTTATGTTAGTGAGTGAGGTTGTCACGGTTCCTATTTTAGAGGTAATTAAACTTACAATCAGAATAATTGAGTATGTGGCTCAGGTTACAGACTCAGTGTAGAGACTTGATCAAGCAGAGATCTCCAGAATGGCCCATGTTTAAAAACATTGTTAGTCATCCATGACATGGCATTAAAAGTATTCCTGTCTAAAACACTTCGCTTAGGCAATTTCACATTTGTTAAGTTGTAACTTGAGGATTCCTTTCAGGTGAAGCTGAAGAATCTGGTTATATTCTTTGGGCATCTCGTGGATGCCTTGTTGAGGTAGTTTGTTGTCATAGTAATGATGGCTAATAGGATTGTCTTCCAAAGTCTTAGAGAAAGGCCAAAATCCATATAGTTTCACATTCTCACACAGTTCGATGGCCGCACTGGCGATCATTAAACCGGTAGACAGGCGATATTCCATCAAACCTTTAGTTCTCCAGAAATGGGCAAGATTTTTCAGGTATTTGGGATGGAAGAAAACCACCTTTGATTTGGCCTTGGACGATTTCACAGTTTCATACACTCGAAAAGAGGAGCCGGTGTTAGCCCTGAAGGAGAAGGCTGGCAGAAGAAGAAATGCATCTCCATAGCTAGCAATATCCTTCAGAAATAATTCTTTCTTTTCCTTTAAGTTCCCATATCTGTAAAATTTAAAATAATTGTAATAATAACTAGCATGATGAAAGTTGCAGTTTGAGTGGTAGCATGTGTCTGAATGTAGCACTGACAACATAGTTAATAGAGACAATGAGCATATCAGTTAAAAATCTCCAAGTGAACTCATGTAAATTAAGGATTGAGCCTTCACTTACCTTTCTTGGTATCTTGAAGTTTTCATTTCTATCTTTCCTCCAAGATAACACCCCAAGATAACCAAGATAACAACTGGACAAATGTTTCTATTATTTTATCTTCCAACTTGGTCACTTTTTCCTAAGGTTGCTTTTCTAGGTCAGCCGTGCAAGGCTTTTTTTGGATCCCACACCTGGTGATGCTCAGGGGTTACTCCTAGCTCTGTACTCAGAAATCACTCCTGGGCTGGGGCCGGTGAGGTGGCGCTAGAGGTAAGGTGTCTGCCTTGCAAGCGCTAGCCAAGGAAGGACCAAGGGTTCGACACCCCCAGCGTCCCATATGGTCCTCCCAAGCCAGGGGCAATTTCCGAGTGCTTAGCCAGGAATAACCCCTGAGCACCAAATTGGTGTGGCCTGAAACCCCCCACAAAAAAAAAAGAAAGAAAAGAAATCACTCCTGGCTTGGGGGAACCATCTGGGATGCTGGGGGATCAAACCATGATCCATCCTAGGTCAGCCACTCGCAAGGCAAATGCCACTGCTCTGGCTCCAAGGTTGCTATTTTTTGTTTGTTTGTATTTTTGGGTCACACTGTCAGTCTGTCAGTGCTCAAAGGTTACTTCTGGCTCTATCATCAGATTCGCTCCTGGCAGGCTCTGGGAACCATATGGGATGCCAGGATTCGAACCACTGACCTTCTGTATGCAAGGCAAACGCCTTACCTCCATGCTATCTCTCCGGCCCTCAAGGTTGCTTTTTGATGATGAAATACTTTACACATTTGTAAAAAAATGTTTTCTTAATAGGAAACTCTTAAAATACTCATATTTTTGATATATATGTATATATATTCTTTTTGATATATATACTTGTGGGACTGAGAGGTGCAGAGGGCTCCACAGTCATACTGAGAGCCTCTAGGAGTATATTAAGTGGTGCTGGAGATCATGAAATTCAGGAATTAATCTAGGGGTATCATAAATGCAAACAAATACATCACCCCTTTGACTTATCTCCCTGGCCAATGAGCTGAAAGAAATGCTTTGATTTGTTTGCATTTGTAAATTTCTTTTGGAAAACAAAATATCTCTAAATACATAACATCTGTAAATAATCTGTTAATACATACATAAATTTCTTTCATGTATTATAATAACTCTATATATCAATTCAAATAATGACTCAATAAAAAAAACTTACAAGTATAATGATGTATATATAGAAAATAAGCTTTAAGTGACAAATATTATCCATTCTTGCAAAAGACAGGAGACCTATTGAAGGGGCATATTCCATTAGTAGTAATTATTAGTTACTTGATGAAAACTATGGAGTCAAACTATGAAATTTTTTCTTTTCCAACCAAAATTTTATATTAGTTACAGCATGAAAAGGAAAAGTAGAAATTGCTTTTAATAATAAACTATGCAAGATGAAAATGTAGTTTTTCCAGGTTCTCTTAAGGCGTATTCTCTCAAGCTTTTAAACAGACTAAAAATGCACTTCTAAGAAAAAAGAGCAATGTTCAGATTATGAAAAATATTTAAAAAATTAACTTCACTAGTACTATAACGAATGAAAAACTTTTATGGCTTTAGGAATATACCTGATGATACCTGTAATGCATATCAGCCTTAAAATAGTCAAAAATGTCTAATGCTGTCTTAACTATTTCCTTAAAGTCAATTCTAGCTGCAAGTCAAGTCTCAGCAATCAGATTGATGCTCAGGTTGAGGAACTTGTTAAGTGAGAGTGGGGAGGGAAGTAATGTTCTAAGTGGCTGTATAATTTTGAGGTACTTACTTTAGCTTTATGATACTGGGATTGATGGTGACCAGATTGGTTTTACTGCCAACATCTTTACTAACATTCCCTGTGATGGGAGGGAGGTTACACCTGAAAATTGGAAGAGAAAATCTTTTCAAAATAAATATTGTTAAAGAGTCATAGTTTAAAAGGATCTCATTACTGCTCATAATAAATCTACTTTCTAGAACATTCTCCTATTTTTAGTTTTGTTGTTGTTTTGTTTTGTTTTGGGGCCACAAAACATTTTTGTTGTTGTTTTGTTTTGTTTTAGTCATGTTCAGGGATTGCTCCTGGCTATGCACTCAGAAATCGCTCCTGGCTTGGGGGACCATATGGGATGCTGGGGATCAAACTGAGGTCTGTCCTGGGTCAGCCACGTGCAAGGCAAATGCCCTACCACTGCACTATCACTCCAGCCCCCATTCTCCCATTCTTTTGAAGAATCAAAGATTATTTCTGAAACATTACCATAAGAAACACTTTGAGGGAAATATTGGGTGTTGCACTTAATGATACAGAAAGTCATTCATCAGGCATTTTTATTTCTACACTCATAATCTTTGGTGGAAAAAAAAAAACAGTTGACTTGTAGAATAAAAATAAAAATATTCCAAGAGTTGGGTGAGGCCACCCCAGACACCATGTTTATAGCCCCTCTGGCTGATGGGTCTGCTGAAACAGGATAGTGATGGAGAAATAATACGCCACACAGTCAGAAAAGATATTCTTCGGAGTCAGCTCGTTTTATTCCTCCTGGCATTCCTCTGCCATGGTCAGTCTCTGCCATGTGCTGCCTGTCTCATGTGCTTTCTTTCTGGAGCCTGAAGTCAGTGCTTTTCTTTATCACCCAGAACTGAACCCAAAAGGGTGGGGGAAGACCCTGTAATCCCGGTGGGCTTTTACATACCAAAGGAAGAAGTTAGGGAAACAGGAAGTTGGGGGGAGGGTTACATTGACTGTTTCCTAAACTACGCACATGTATAGTCCAAATAACCAAAGCTTAGTCATGAAATTAATGTTTATGACATTAACCAAATCTAGCCTTCATTTAAACCTAAGTTGGGAAGGATAATATCAAAAGGGTTTCCAGTGTCAGAAGAAAAATACCTGCATCAGCAAATATGGAGTCTAGAAACATATGCATTTATATTTATATTATAAATGAAGTAGCTGTTCGAATTTTTTTTTTTTAGAATAAGTTTGTTCTAGTTCCTTTATCTGCCCCAAGGAACACTGGATGTAGGCATAAAACTCACCACAGATGTTCTGAGAATTTTAAGTCCATAAAAAGTCGATTAGAAGAAGAACTATTTATCATCATTATGGCCTTTTTGGACTGAGTACTTTAACAAAATGGCTAAATCATTCAGGTATTGAGCATTTTAAATAAATTATGAGGAACACATCCAGTAATTGTTGGACTGCAGACCTGTCCTTCTGTTATTACCTTCAGCATACAATTTAAGACAAAATTTAAGAGCGCTGTGCTACTCATTCAAAATTGTGATTCTTTTTTATTTGCCATAAAGGGCAGGCTTAAATCGATAAGGATCAAAGGACCTTCTCTGATGGATTAAATTAGTACCCTTAAAATCGAAAGAAACGGATTTCAACTGGCTTTGTCCAAAAGGTGCGTTTCAGTGGAAATCCATCCTCAAAAGAGTAAGTCACCGTTCCAGCATATTGTCAATGC
>PVKC010034244.1:0-13764 GCA_004027635.1 Crocidura indochinensis | reverse complement strand
CAGAACAGAGTATAGTCAGTAAGCACAATAAGGTGCATGCTTTGCGTAGGGCTGACCCTGATTCTATCTATCCCCAGCACCACAACCTCCCCAGACTACAACCAGGAGTGAATGAGTAAATTTCTGAGTACAGAGATACTGAACACCGATGGGAGACTTCCACTTGGACTCCTTTCATCTTTCCTAGAGCTCTCTCTCTCTATTTACAAGATTTCTTGGAGAGGGTTCAGAGCTGGCTGGGAAGATTTTGTTATCAGAGTGACCACCTTCAGGACCTGTCCTCTTCACTCACTAAAAGTTCGTACTGGGCAGAAAAGACATTTTCTTTGCTTGCTTATCCCCAGAGCTTCTGACAGTGCCTCAGATACAGTAGACACTTCTGTTTCCTGGAAAATAGCAAAAACCATCTTCAACGTCATTAAAATGGGATAGGTTTGCACTGACATTCATTTCCTTCAGCTCAGAAATAAACATTGAGCACTGTAGGCGTAGACATCCTTGAAGTAAAGGGGCAACCGTGTCCTGTGCCAATGTCCACACAGAAGATGCTCTGCTGACTCTCTGAGTGTGGGAATCTGTCTCAGTTTATTCAACAGTCCTCCAGGATGTCTACATTTGGTCAGCAAGACATTTCTGCTCAAAGATTCGACCTGCACAGGAGCTGGGCAAGACAATGACCATCTCAGCAACCCTCTGATAAAGAGGAGTAAAAGGATGAAGAAAGTACCAGCAGCCACAAGACTGACACAAGCCACAGACTACACAGTGTTTTTGTCAGTGAGGACATGACTATGGATCAGGATCTTGAAATTTCCAACCAAGACAAAAAATATGTCTATGAGCTAATGCTGGGCAGTGTAGAGATTCTTCTCTATGGTACAAAGAGATTATGTCTACACACACAAACATACACATACGTATGTATATGCACACAGACACACAGAGTGTTCTGTGGTTTGGTCTTCACGGGCCTCAAAAGAATCAGGTAAAAGAGAAAATCATATTATTCCATGCTTCCCTCCCTTAGAGCTCCTCAGGACTTATGGCTTCATTAGCAGCTCACTGTTCTCTTTAGGAAAAGATCAGCAGTAGCTGAAATTGTTCATTAGTTGACACTCTCCAAAGCCAGTCCCTTGGTGAAGTCACCATCTCCCATAAACTTGTCTTTCATACATGACACTTCCTTCACCTCCTTATCATTTCCTTTTTTTTTTTTTCCCTTTTCTTTCTTCCCAGTAGGATCACTCCTGATGGTGTTCAGGAGACCGTGGAAGCCAGGGACAGAACCTGGGGTTGCCACATGCACAGGACATATGTTTCAATCTTTTGAATCAAAGCCCTGGCCTTCCACTGTTTCTCTTTCTTTGGGGTTGTTGTTGTTGTTGTTGTTGTTTAAGGGAGTGGGAAGAGAGAGAGGCTGGGTTTGAAGCCACACCCAGTAGTTCAGGGTTAACTCCCAGTTCTGCATTCAGGAATCACTACTGGTTCAGGAGACCATATTTGGTGCTGAGGATCAAACCCCAGTGGATTGAAAGCAAGGCCAGTGACTCAGACCCTGTTCTATCTCTCTGGCCCTCACTATTTCTTTTCCTTTCTCCAAAATTACTTTACTACTAACCAGATATACCTCTTGAACACTCACTATATTTTTGTATGCAATGGCAGTCAATAATAAAGCACACTTATAAATGCAAAAAATACTCTACTGTCATGCACATGGAAAATATGTAAATTTACAACTTTGTTGAAGATCAATAATCATTGGAAGGATCAGGTGGAAATCAGCTCTTAGACACATACTAGACACTCACCATTTAGACATATACCAACTGCAATAAATACGCATCTTGAAGAGAAGAGAGATGTAAAAATCCTAAGCCTTGCCTTCAAGATGACATTCTGGAGTTTGACATTAGAATGTCCCCTTTCTAAATCCCTGTGAGGGCAACATTTATTCCTGGCTTCAGATTTTGATCACTCCGTAGAGCAGATGGCAAAGTTCTAACCAGATTTTGTCAAGTTTTACTAAAAACATAGGTCGTGCTCTACTTAGCTGCCTAATAAATCTATCGGGACAATTTAATTTTATTCTCGAAAGGAATCATCAATAAGAGTTAATGCAGCTTCCATTAACCACTGACATTTTAAAATGTCAATTCTACTGAAATCTATTCTATTTTAATAACATTCGGTCTCAGCTGCTCCAGGGCTGCTAAAATCATCTTGGATGTGTTTGCTTCCCATCGTCTTGGATTTCAATAGAGTTCAATCATTCTTCTCCCACATTAGAATGAGGGAAGATTAATCTTTCTAAAAAGATTCTCAATCCTGGACCTTAATGGTCAGTGGAGCAGAATGTCAGAGACCCCTGCTAGAGTGAGAATATAGTGGGTAGGGCATTTGCCTTGAATATGGCCAACCCCAGTTCAATCCCTGGCATCCAACATGGCTGCCAAAGTAAGCCTGGAGTAATTCCTAAATGCAGAGCCAGGCATAATCCTTGAATATCACTGGGTGTGACCCAAAAACAAAAAAACAAACCCAGAAATGTCAAAGACTTTTCTGTGCTGCCCACCCTCTGTGTTTTACAGCCAACAGGACCAGAAATTTCCTTTTCAATTTTCTTTGTATTAATGTGTCTGAATCAGCAGGGAGAAAATCATTTGGTGGGGGTATGGCAATACCCAGTGGTGCTCAAAAATCACTGAGAGGTACTCTTTGAACCATATGTGGTACCAGAGTTTAAACACGGGTTAGCTGCATGCAAGTACCTTACTCTGTTCCGTCCCTCAGTCCAAGATGGTTGCGGTAGAGAATAATATTTAAGATATATTAGAGCTAACTCAGTGTGCAAAAAATGTTAATCAACCGCTTGATGGTCTATGATTGTTACTTAATCTCTCTGCCCTGCTACAGAGATTATCAGAAGTCATTTAGGTTTGACCCAGAGATACAGATATATGATGAATGCTAGGGATGCATCAAATAAAGCTGGTGCAAAATTTGGTCATCCCAATCACTGTCTTTTGCCTGAAGTCTCATCCCCTATGCCCTATGCATGAAGATTCATGATAGCTTCTGAGAAGGTTCCACTGCCCTATTGGTATCTGCTCTGTAAGTTCTACAGTGACTTAGCAATGCTAGGTGGAAGGTGACTTTTTTCCTAGCATTTTAAGTGGGTAAAATTAAGCTCCCAGTTCTGCATCCTCTCTCTTTCTCTCTCTCTCCTATCTCTATCTCTCTTTCTCTGCCTCTCCTTTCCTAAATCCTATTTTTTTTTTTTGGTTTTTGGGCCACACACGGTGACGCTCAGGGGTTACTCCTGGCTATGCGCTCAGAAGTCGCTCCTGGCTTGGGGGACCATATGGGAAACTGGGGAATCGAACCAGGTCCGTCCTAGGCTAGCACAGGCAAGGCAGGCACCTTACCTCCAGCTCCACCGCCTGGTCCCAGCATTCTCTTTTAATTAGGACAACTGGCCTACCTATCTCAAACATACATCCATTGTGGTAGCTTACAGTGGACTCATCTTCAGGAGTTCCTCCTATTCTTATTTGACTCCCCCAAACATTGTATATTTACCTAAAACTAGGAATGCACAAGGACTAAATCATCCCTACAAACAGAACTTCATTCTCCTCGTTATGATTTTTTTTTTGCTTGCTTGTTTTTGTTTTGAAGTCACACCCCACAGTGTTCACAGCTTATTCTTGGCTCTGTGCTCAGGGGTTTCTCCTGGCTCTGTGCCCAAGAAATACTCCTGGCTAAGCTTGGGGGACACTATGGAGTTCCAGGGATAGAACCCTGGTTGACCATGTGCAATGCAAAAGCTTTTGTTGCTGTCATTCTGATCTTCTGTATGTTTCCATCAAAGATGACAAACCCTCACTCTGAAGTTGAGTGAATCTCAAATTTTTGTGTGATCTGAATTACAGCACTTCTCTGTGGCTGGTGAGAGGGCAGCAGGGGCATGGGCAGCATAACAATGAGCTATTTGCACCACATTCTTCCAGCTCATCATAAATGGGTGGTCTCATGAAGGCGTAGACAGAGGCTTACCTTGTTGCTTGAATCACAAAAGTATGACTGAGTTAACTTCATTGTCTATCCATCCTACCAAAATTAAGCACCCAATGCTGAGTGCCTCCTGCATATAGATGAGGTAACTGCTGGAAGCTCTCCTGGCAACCCAGATTGGGTTCTATCATTGCAGCTGGATCAATTCTCCACCCGTTCTGACAGATCTCAGGCTGGAGCACAACACCTGAACCTATTCAACCTAGAAGGGGCCTTCAGCCAGGGCTGCAGGTGCCAAACAGCTCATCTGTGACTTTATACTTAATCTGTGACTTTTTCACTTAAGAAGTGTTTGGAAAGATAGCATGGAGATAAGGCGTTTGCCTTGCATGCAGAAGGTGGTTCAAATCCCGGCATCCCATATGGTCCCCTGAGCCTGCCAAGAGCAATTTCTGAACATAGAGTCAGGAGTAACCCCTGAGCACTGCTGGGTGTGACCCAAAAGTCAAAAAAAAAAAGTGTTTTTGCACTTACACGAACTTAAGAGAACCCTTCACTCCTTCCCTTCAATTTCAATGATTACAAAGGAACTTTCAACAACACACTGAATGGTATATTAAGAATATATATTGTGGGGCAAGAGATATAGTATAAGATGCTTGTCCTGTGTGCAGCTGTGGCTTCAACAATGAACTGAATCCCTGCACAGCTTATGGTTCTCCAGCACTGCCAGGAGTGGCCCATGCGCACAGAACCAGGTATAGTCGTGAGCATCCCCCAGGTGTGGTTCCACTCCTACAAAACGTATACATAATATATTAGGAGAAGTAAAATGATGATACAGACATTAGGAAAATATACCATATTAGGTATAGGTATATATAATATGCCCATATTACATATATTCATACACATCAGCCCTTCAAAAGACAAAATGGTAAAGTTATATTTTCTACTCAAAATTTAGAGGGGAGAATTCATCTAAAATCCAGTACACTGGACTTCATAACTTAATGATCTAATAGTTTAATAGTTGGACCTTCTTAGAACAGTATTTTCTTTTTCTTTTTTTTAATGCAATAGAGACACATTTTTAAAGAGTCGGCTTTACTGCTCTACAAGATCAAAATCTTGACCTATCCCACTCCATGACATTCAACGCTAATTGAGCTCAAAGGAAAGGGGGAGAAAATAAAAAGGCTTTGAACCTTCAAAGCTTTCGTCTATACATTTAACTCCTGGCTTGCCCAGATATGGTTTTCATCCCAGGACTTTCCATGAACATGCACATGGTTTCATCTAGAAATAGATCGCTCTTGGGGGTTATGCGGCATCATAAAGAAAAGACCTCCACATACTAAATTCCACTACATTTCAGTGTGTAGGCATGACAAAGGGGCTACAAGGAATTCCGACTTCCCACTTGTTGCCAGAGACAGAGCCCTAGTTTATAGTTTATCTTGACTGTGAGTCTATAAAACACATGACTGCACACAATCTCTAAACTCATCCTAGAGCCTGAGTTGAATCTTCTAGATACTGACTTTTGCAGTCCTCTAATGATTCCCAGACCTCTCTGCAGTGTGAAAGACTCACCAGACCAAGATCAGCAATGGTGTCAGAATTCACAGATGTCTCCTGAACCATAGAATTCTTTGGAAATAATGCCCTCTCTACTTGGGTCCATGGTCTAGAGATAGGGAAATGCCTTCTTGACATCCATCAAAATGCAGCAGGGAGAAAACAAGCAAATGACCGGATCTGGTCATGCTCTGAGGTGCACATTCATGACCTGATGTGCACTTCATGTGAGCCAGGTTAAGGAGAGCAATGGTACAACCAGGAGGTATGGGAGAGTTTAGTGTTTCTAACACAATGGTCTAAAGGCTACACAGGGCAGAATTACAAATACTACTCATAGGTAACAAATGAATTAACCACCTCCCCAACTCCCTGAGGAAGATGAAGGTGGAAGGCAATGGTGGTGGGAAGGTTGCACTGGTGAAGCAGGGTGTTGTTTTTTATAACTGAAACCCAACTACAAACGTGTTTGTAATCATGGTGCTTAAATATATTGTAAAAAAAATAAAAATAAATAAATAAAAACTACTCAAAAAAAGACTGACAAAAAAAAGTGAATTAGCCAAACAAAACAATTCTGATGATAGCTTACAGACTATAAATGAAAGATTTTTTATAACTTTTGTTTCACATACAATGTGACTTTTTTTTTCCCTGTGTTTTTTTGGTTTGGGGCCATACCTGGCAGATCTCAAAGGTCACTTCTGGCTCTGCGCTCAGAAATTGTTCCTGGCAGGCTCAGGGTACCATATGGGATGATGGGAATAGAACCCATGTGCAAGGCAAAGGCCATACAAGGCAAACCTGTGCTATCACTTCGGCCCTACAGCGTGACTTTTAAGATGTAAACATAGTGTATCAACATGTGACTATCATTGGTTCTAGGGAAGGTCAAGAATATTCCTCCAGGGCTGAAGAGATAGCACAGCAGTAGGGTGTTTGCCTTGCACGCAGTCAACTCAGGATGGACCTGGGCTCGATTCCCAGCATCCTGTATGGTCCCCCAAGCCTGCCAGGTGCAATTTCTGAGCGTAGAGCCAGGAGTAACCCCTGAGCGCTGCCTGGTGTGGCCCAAAAAACAAACCAAAAAAATGAAGATTATTCCTCCAGATGCTTCTTTGACCGGTTCTTCCTGCTGTCTCAATGCTGTGTTTTTCTACATGCTGGGGAATGGGCACTCAGAATGTTTGTCAAAACTCTAGTTCTTATTTATTGTGTCTAAACTGCTGGAGTTTGACCCTGTTCACAAGTACCAAATAAGATTTTTTTTTCCCTAGGTTTGATTCAGAAGATGAACTTATGTAATGTTTTTAAGTTACATGTTTGAGCTTAATAAAGGAACTACCCGTGAATTTGGTGACATCGATGTGAGATAGAAAGCTAGTCAAAGCCCAAGACAAGAGAGCATTAGGATGCCCCACGTAGGATATTGTTCTTATTCACTTATTAAAACAGGAGTAAGCCCTGAGCATTACTGGGTGTTGCCTGAACAACCTCCCTCCCCATATACACACAACTTTAGCCCTCTTAATTTAAATATTATCTTATTGCAGTTATTCAATTCTTGTTTCTTTCATTTAGAAACTGCAATTCTTGGATTCTATAATATACCTTCTATACACCTGAACTCACTTTGGAAATGTGAAGGCTGATGGGAACTAAAACAAGATCACTTTTCTTTTTCAATATGAGAGAATGAAATGAGTGCAATCTAAGTGTGTCTCTGTTTACTAGTGAGAAATACCATGATAACTAGAAAGCATAATTCTCAGTTTTCCGATTGGAGAAAATGGATTGCTTCATAAGCTCTTAAATAATTAACCCCAGTGAATGAAGAGGTCAGTGCCTCAGCTGCAAGCTTCCTTCCACATGAAATATTTTTCCTTATTAGCTCCAATACTTTGTCTTTTCAGCAGTACATCTTTTCTAGCTGGCAGGAAAGCCAAGTTTCTGAGCCTCCATTCACTTTCCACCTTTTGTGCTAAGGAGCTGGGCCAATGTGTTTCATTTTATTGTGTACAAAGTCCATAAACTGGTTCCACAGTGTCTAGCATCCAAGATCTAACACCTACTCCTTGATGCTTTATGGTTGCCAGCTCCTAAATTAGAACCTCTCAAGAGATCACGGATGCCATTTTCCTCCACCCACAGACAACCTTTGACATATATCCCCCCACTAGCCCACACAAATGCCCATGTTTAGTAGGTGACTCCGCCAAACAGAAACTCCCCCTTCCCAAAGGGACCTCTATTCTTCAGAAATTAATTTGTTTTGGGGGAGAACCAGTTCTTTTTGATGTCCTGATCTGGGTACCTTTCAGATGTGGCATGATTTAATTGCACTTTTGGCCATGTTTGAAACAGGAGTCATAGAAGAGGCAGAAGTTGGAACTCTACTCTGGAAAGAAGTTGGGACACATCTTGTATGCACCTCCACTCTGTAGCTGAATGGTTAGGGGATGCGGAGATTCCCCTGAGATCCTCTAAGAACTAGTTTCTCTTAGCTTTAAGGTAGTGACCATCACTGTCACTGACGCCTGGTGAAATGATTAACAGTGTCACGATGTCATTTTTCTGTGGGTCTTTAAGTCCTGGTTTGATCAGTATAATGAAGATCTAATAGAAAAACAACGGAACCACAAGAAACGTCTTCCTGGGAAATGACTCAAGTTGGCATCTGAGATGCAAAGCAAAGATGACCACAGAGCTTCTTATAGCCACTTCTAGTTTTAATATCCTGCCTACAACTTGGAGAAAACTTCAAGAACTACCACAGGAACAGTATCTTCCCATTAATTATTTTTTCTGCAAGATAAGTGCTTTCAAAGACTTTTTTTTGTTTGTTTGTTTTTTGGTTTTTGGGCCACACCGGGTGATGCTCAGGGGTTACTCCTGGCTATGCGTTCAGAAGTCACTCGTCACTCCTGGCTTGGGGGACCATATGGAAACCGGGGGGGTTGAACCGGTTTCTGGTCCTAGGCTAGCGCAGGCAAGGCAGGCACCTTACCTCCAGCTCCACCGCCCGACACTTTCAAAGACTTTTAAAAGTAAAATCTGAATCATATTGTCAAAACTAGGTGAACTAAAATTCGATTTGATGAACCCTCGCCTCAATTTTTTCTTATTATTTTTGAAAGTCAAAATTGTCCAGTGGCTGTGAGCCTCCTGGATGAAAGTACCCAGCTTGGGACCTAGGGCCAGAGCAAAAATATTCATAGCAAATGAGGAAAGCTTGAATAGGCCACAGAACTATTTTAATTGTTTCTCTTTTTGTTTGTTTTGCTTTTATTTGTTTGTTGTTGTGGGGTTTTTTTAGCCAGAGAAGGTATCCAGGTCCTCACACATACATGAGTTATTTTATCACAGAGCTACATTGCACCCCTGACCTCCGAATCATTTCTAAAAATAAAATTGTATCATGCAACAGAAAAATATTTGATCAGATTTTAGAGCCTCATCAATGTATAGGTGAGAAACTTAGATTCAGTCACAGGTTAGCCATGGTCACAGTAAAGAAGTAAAACTCAAATGAAAAGTCTGATTTATTCTAAGAGACACTGAGACTTTGGTGTGAATATCACTTATTAGTGAACATATTTCTGACATGCTGCCAGCTCTTTATAAATTTAGATTCCATATCTATCCCCAACTGTGCAGAAGGGCTTCAAAGGGCTGGCAGCTACCTGTGGTTTCAAATGTAAAAGAACTATTTGATCTCTATATTAATATTAAAACCAAAACAGATTCTTAGAGTTCCTGCTTGTGGTATTCATACAATTACATAAAAATTTAACCTGCAGATTAACCAGTTACTATGAAAAAATATATATAATTAGAAAAACTATCATAGCCCAAATACAAATATATCAAGAAAGGGGTCAATGCCAGACTTGATTTTAGTCTTTTCTCATGCCCCAACTAAAATGTATCACAACTGGTAATGAACAATTCTCTAATTAATGTGATGTGTGTATGTGTATGCACATGAAAGCAGTTATATACATACACATATAGACAGAAAATAGAAATCGATGCGCCAGGACACTACTTCTCCTCACCAAAAGGAGATGAATACAATTAAAATCATTGTTCCCCTTTTATTTCCCTTCCTTATAGCTAGTTTTCTACTGAGTTGTTTCCCATGCTATAAGCACAAAATATAATGTGTGTGTGTGTGTGTGTGTGTGTGTGTGGTATAAGAACATAATAAGGGCCATCTCTAAATAAAAAAAAGCTACAGTGGATAACAATGAAACTCTAATTAAAAAAATAATGGTTTTGTTCTGCATGCTTGGAAAGTAGTGAGAGAACATGGAAGCAATAACTTCAATGGCATATGCTTACACACACACACACACACACACACACACACACACACACACATCTAGATTTCTGTATGTCCCAGTGAAGAATTCCTGGCAGCTTCTGTAAGCTGAGAAAAGGGAAAGCAGTTGGCATGATATTGGTGCCAAAAAAGTAAAAACAACACAGAGAAACAGTCCTAGTAAGAAGTTGCTGAGTTTGCCATATGAAAAGGAATGTCTGAAAAGTCAGAGGAAATAAGTTAGACCTTATTACTCACCTACATTCACCCCACTTCCTATCATTTTGAAAGGATGCAGAGACCAAAGATAGGTACAATGCAGAGAAAAAGAATTGTTGACTTAAGTAAGGCTTTTCACTAGTGCTGACATCTCCAAAGGTTTGAGGTCTCCTAGGCTACTCACTCACTTTACCAATTAACTCCCTAGGACATTTCCTTGAGTTGATTCAAAACAGCACAATATGCAACAGACAACACTTTATGTTCAGAACTGAATGGCTTTCCTTCAGAAACTTCACTTAGAGAGCTCCCCACCTCAGGTGAGCTAAATTTTGTAGAATATAGAAAATGCTACACTCCTCAGTCCTGAAGATGATTACCAGAGTGCAAAAGTCTAAAATAAACTGCAGATTCTAAAGTTTTCCAGGGTCTCTCTTAAAAGCCTGTTTCCTCCTCTCCAGCCTCAGAACTAATTGGTTATTATTTTGACCAATTAGTCTCATTGAGCTTTCAGAAGGTTACCAAGGTGCCTTTTACCTACACGTGGAAAATTTTTCTCAATGGCAATTTAGAGTCATACTGGTGACTAGAAGCAGATTCATGATTGTTCCAAATTCAGAGATGGAGCAAAGCTCGAGAAAAGAAATGTGTATTCCAGCGGTTTCTAAATTGTTTGGAAATCACCAAGGGAACCTTAAATATATATGATTTATGGTCTTCTTTCCTTCCTAGTCTCGCTGAGGATTTTGATTTATTATAAATGGGATGGATAAAAATGACTCATGAGATTTTTCTACACCGTATATTTAATAATCACAGGTCATCTTTGAAGCAAATGGGTCATTCTCAAATAGTGGATAATCCCACGAACAATTTATGTAGCTTCCCAAAATCTAGTAAGTACATTTTAGTACTATTCCTTATTTTAATCTACAGAGTTTTTGTCGTGAAGAATAAGAAAATATATTCCTTGTGAAGAAAAATTTCCTTAGAAAAACACCAATAAAAAAGGATATTATCAGCGGGGAAGCTGTTTGCTTTGCAAGTGGCTGATCTGGGTTCAATTTCTGGCACCTCCTATGGTCTGCCAGGAATGATTTTTGAGTGAAGAGCCAGAAATAACACCTGAGCGCTGCTAGGTGTGGCCCAAAAACAACAATAAAAACAAGGAAAAAGTATCTCATCAAGGAAAAACAGAAAGGCCAAAACAGTTAAAACAGTATGAGTAGAAGTCTTAATTTTCTTGTGTTTTCTTTCTTTTTTTTTGTTTGTTTGTTTGTTTTTGGCCCACACCCGGTGACGCTCAGGGGTTACTCCTGGCTATTCGCTCAGAAGTCACTCCTGGCAGGCATGGGGGACCATATGGGGAACCGGGGGATCGAAACGCGGTCCGTCCTAGGTTAGCGCAGGCACCTTATCTCCAGCGTCACCGCCCGGCTCCCTTTCTTGTGTTTTCACTAATTCCTAAGACAGTGACATTTTCAGTATTATTCATGTGCTGTGATTACCATCATGTTTGCCTAACTGATGAAAAAAATATATTACTAATTTAAAAAATTATATTAAAGGAAACCAATGATGTCACTGTGGTCTTTAAAGATGAAGGCATTTATTACAACTCAAATTAAAAGATGGTGGGAAAATATTCTGATTTGTGTAAAAGATTTTAAATCCCAAAAGTTAACTGAATTATAGTAGTTGTTTGTCTTATTTATTTGGTGCCAGGGATTAATCAAACCCCAGTGCCTAGAACAAGCAACAGCATGAGCCACATCCAGTCTGACAGTAGTTTGTTAATATTAAGATTTTACTTGTATTTAAGCCATCTTCTTGAATACTTCACTCAGGCTCTATAATTGAGACTATTTTTGCAGCCAGCTTATAAATTTGACAGCTGTAATCCTAAATTAGTAGTTAGTCACCCACTTAATGGTTCAAAGAAGTTCTTTATAATTAAGCACTAATAAAAACTCAGATTTACAGTACTAGTGCAAAGTGCCATTAATAGTTCAAGCCACTTATAGACAAATCATTATCCTACTCAAGCAATAGAGGATTTGAAATAAAATTAGGAAAACAGAGAAGCAGTATATTTAAAAATAAAACTAGGTTACCCCCTACCCAAAAAAAAAGTGCTGGCCAGAATAATAGCACAGTGGGTAGGGTGTTGACCTTGCACACAGCCACCAGGGACCGATCTGGGTTCGATCCCCCACATCCCATATGGTTCCCTGAGCTAACCAGGAGCGATTTCTGAGCACAGAGCCACAAATAACTCCTGAGTGCCTCAAGCTGTGGCCAAAACCAAAACAAAACAAAAGTGATGCTACAGCAGGCACCCCATATAAATAGATGTATCTAACTATATTAAGATTCCAGGAGAGGGCCAGAGCAGTGGCACAGTCATAAGACGTTTGCCTTTCAATCCCCCAGTTTCCCATATGGTTCCCCAAGCCAGGAGTGATTTTGAGCGCATAGCCAGGAGTAGCCCCTGAGCATCAACGGGTGTAGCCCAAAAACAAACAAACAAACAAAGATTTCAGGAGAAAGAAAATCAGCAAAATGTCTAAATGTTCACTTTTTTTTTTTTTGGTTTTTGGGCCACACCCGGTGACGCTCAGGGGTTACTCCTGGCTATGCACTCAGAAGTCGCTCCTGGCAGGCACGGGGGTAAATGTTCACTTATTAACATGCATAGAAACGTACAAGAATCTGCTATCTGGATAAAGCATGGTGCACAACCAATTCAGCATCTCTTAGTAGGATTCTCTAAGTGCTGACATTGCTTGTGGACCTGTAAGCAAGTAATCCACCTAAGCATGGTATTATTACATGTACAGCACCCTAAACCAGCATGACTTTCATAAAAGTTAAGAAATTAAAACATTTCAAGGGCTCAGAGCAGTAACTGGAATTTTCCATGTTTGAACAGTTCCAGAATGTACCACATTCTACAGGCTACATTATTCTGCAGAGATTTGTATTTTTTTAATCACATTGTATTTGGTCGGGTGCCCAGAAATCGTTGTGTACACAGCTCTGGTCTACGTGTGGCTGCCTCTGAGCTGGAATTCCCTTTGGAACGAGAATGCAGAGTGTCTCAGCAGAAGATTCAAGGGCAAGAAGAATGCTTAGCCCATCCCCGCTCTTCCAACATGGTGGGAAGAGTCACAGACCCCAGGGAGGGGTGTGGATACAACAGTCATTTATTTTATGCTTTTTTATAACACCTCCCTTTTTATTTGTTTATGAGCCATATCTGATAGTGCTTAGGGCTTAGTTCTGTCTTTGTACTCAGGGATCACTCCTCAAAGAACTATATGGAGTGTGGGCAATCAAACCATGCACATGCCACATGCAAGGCAATTGCCCTACTATTGTACCATCTCTCCATTCCCAACAACCCACTCTTAAAATAACTCAAAAGTTACAGAACAAGGGCCTGAAGAGATAGCACGGAGGTAGGGCATTCGCCTTGCATGTAGAAGAACAGTGGTTCGAATCCCGGCATCCCATGCCCCAAGCCTGCCAGGAGCGATTTCTGAGCATAAAGCCAGGTGTGACCCAAAAACCAAAAACCAAAAAAATTTAAAAAGGTTACAGAACAAGGAAACTCTTCTCTG
>PVKC010034243.1:0-13765 GCA_004027635.1 Crocidura indochinensis | reverse complement strand
CCTGAAGTCTATGCCATCTGATAATAGTATAGCCACTCCAGACATTTGAAGGAGTTGTTTGCTTCAAGGATTGTCTTTCATGTTTGACTTTGATTCTATGTTTACTCATTCAGATGTATTTCTTGCAGGCAGCAAAAACTTTGAATTCTATTTTCTTGTCTATTTTTCACTCTGTGTCTCAAACTGGTGCATTTAATTTATTGACATGGAGAGAGATGATTATCATGGGCTTGTACCATCTGTTTGTAGAAAAATTTTGTGTTTGTAGGGTTTATCTTGTCTCAAAGTAGATACTTTAGTACTTTTAAAGGTTGGTTTTGATTCTATAAAGTTCCTGAATTTTTGTTTATCCATAAAAATATGCATCCTTCATTCAAACCTGAATGGAGTCTGTCTGGATAAAGTATTCTTAGTGAACCTTTAATGAAAACAGATGAGTGGTACATCTACATAAAGAATACCAAAAACCTGTTAGGAAAATTGAAGCCATGAACATTTTTGCAACCTGGATAGATATCGAGATTATTATGCTGAGTTAAATGAGTCAGAGGGAAACTAAACAGACATAGAACAATTTCAATCATCTGTGGACTATAAGAAAAATAAAAGACAATATAGTAATAATAGCCAGAGATGATAGAAAAAAGGTCCAGGAGGATCATTCCATGGTAGGAAACTTGCCACAAAGTGTAGTAAATGCACTTGTAGAGATGGGCACACTATGACAATGATGGTTGGAGCAAGCACTCTGGACAAAAACTGGGTGCTTAAAGTTTCTAAAGTTATGGGCATGATACCTCTTTATTAGCAATAATATAAACCACAGTGTTAAATAGTAAAATATATAGAGAGAAAGAAAAGTAAAATACCTGCCCCAGAGGCAGGCAATAGTGAAAGGTGGGTGAGAAAAAAACTGTGGACATTGGTAGTGAGAAATATGCATTGGTAAAGGGTAATGTACATTCCTATGACTGAAACGCAATAAGGAACAATTTGTGTCCATGATATTTAAATAAAGTGATCATAAGAAAAGTGACAGACATAAGAGAGAAAAGAAGGGGACCAGGAACTCATGACCTCATGAACATAAAGTAGTGTCAGTCCGTCAGGTACAGTATGTACTTTTTGTCCCAGTAAACATGGAAAGAAGGGTAAATGTTAATAGATAGAATAAACCATTTTTATCTATGCTAAACTAATCTGACTAGGTGTTTACATATAACCTGGGACAGTTAATAAAAAAGTCTCTGGATTATGTTCTTCTGAGAGTGATGGCAGATAAAAATAGTAAATACAGGACACCCACCAATAGGTGTTCCTAAGGATGCCAGTGTTCTAGTAATTAGTAATTAAATAACCTTTCAACTCCTTTTCTTTGACTATCATCTCTCTAAACATATTTATTTCCTGAATGTCTGTACATACATCAAATGTGTTTTAGCTGTTTGTGCATATCAGTTCGTGCAAATAGATTGAATTAAAATAACGTTTTATAGTTGATCATAAGTCAGAGAATTAATTTTTGCTTATATTGATTTGACCCATTTATACATTTGTTTTGTTATAAGCATGCAAGTAGCCTTAGGTTTTGATAGTCTAAGTTACTCATAAAAATTTTAAGTTAAAGGAAAGAAATATAAGTGGGTTACATAAGAACCATATGTGTTATTTCCCATCCAGGTTTGTTCTTTATGGAGTTGACAGAGTTATAGAAACAGAGACTATCTTTCATCTATAAAAAGGAAATATTGTCATTTGCAAAAATACAAATATTCTTTGGGATATTTGTAAAGAATAAAATGCAAAAATATACAGAGGAGATATAAAACTCAACATTTATACCTTTTGTGTATCACCTGTATATATAGAGTCAAAAAAGAAGTAGAAGCAGAGGTCAAATTTATTAACTTAAAAATATGATGTTACTAAATATATTTTACTACATTTTATGTGCCAAAGATAATGACATTAAGTTTAAACATATTTCAATTTTTGATTTTGAAGTTAAAATGAGACAGATCATATTATTGTCCTTATGTTTATAGGAGGATATCAGACAAAGTGTAAATTGTCTTTGGTTGAAGGTGTGATAGAGAAATTTTTGGCAAAGCTGGACAAAATTTTTCCAAAAACATTCATTATATTCATAAATTAGAATTTGAATCGCAGATGATTATATACAAAATTTAATGCAATCAAAACATACACTTGCTATTTAGATGTAGTAGGTGCAGTTACAACATAAGCAACTAGAATATTTAATTGTCACTGATCATGGAAAATGTTCTCTCATCATGTCATGAAGATTTTTAGACTCACACAGAACAGAGTAAAAGTATCTGTATTTTGTTGTAGTCATTTTCACCCCATTCTTGTCATTAACTATGATTAGAATGCAGCTAATCAGTGTTCTGTTTAATCAGGTATTCTAATTTAATAGTTGCTGTATATCTTTTGCAGATAATTAAATTTCCAAACAGTAAAATTCAAGTAAATACCTTTGCCATAAATTGTATACCTAGCAAAATATAATTTTTCATTATTGAATAAATAGCCCTAATAGGTCAGGGTTATTATGATCTTTATTATCATCATATTGCTGAATTACAAAAGTGACAAACTGTGTAGCTTCCGTAGCTCCAGAATATCACTCATAAGCCTAAAAGATCATGAAGAAAAATAAAAGGGAAAGAAATTTCCCATTTGGTATCTTACATAGAGTCTACTGATTCTGATTATAAATTTTACACATTTAGGATTGTAAATAAAGAGTGATAAAGTAGCAGCCGGTGGCATTGTGTTTGTTACTACAGATGGTATTAACTATTTGCGTGAGCTATTGGAATGCATTTGTAGAAACAGAGATAAAGTTACAGAGTGAGAACCTTTGTTTTACAGAGATACCTAGTGAAATCTCTTGTTACAAAGGCATTGAAAACATAACAAAATTAGGCAATCAATTAGTACAATTAATTTATTTCAGAAGTGAACAAAACAATACAATGTAATATTTCTGTCTTAAATATTTTTAGCTAAAGTTAAAAGGGCAGTGTGATTTCCAAAACAAGCAGTTTTTATTAAGACGATAATTTTATTTAATGAAGCAACATTTCCCAGTGACTGAAATATACTTTTAAAAAAACCTCAATGTAAAAATACTCAAAACTTGATTCTCCGATATGGTAGATATAAACAAAAACTATTTTGAGAACAAATAAAGAATTACATATACAAATATCTTTATTTAAGAATTACAGGTTTAGTCAATAAATTTCAAAATAAAAATATATATTGTAAAGGTTATGAGTATGTATGTACATTCAATTTTCTGTGTATTATAGTTTAAAAGGTAGAAAGAAAATATTCTTTTTTCCCCTATGCCTAAAATATTATCAAATTTATTATTAATAGACCAGGCAATTATTCACCTGAAGAATATTTTCTTCATGTCGATATTGTATTGGTACTTAGTACTAAGCACTTGTCTAATAATGGGTTTCTATTATATATATATATATATATATATATCTTTATTTAAACAACTAGATTACAAATATAATTTTAGTTGAGTTTCAGTCATGCAAAGAACACCACCCTTGACTAGTGCAACATTCCCATCACCAATGTCACAGATCTCCCTCCTCCCCACTACACCCTCACCTGTACTCTAGACAGGCTTCTACTTCCTTCATTCATTGTTATAATAGTTCTCAATGTAGTTATTTCTCTAACAATGCTCATCACTCTTTGTGGTGAGCTTCATGTAGTGAGCTGGACCTTCAAGCCCTCCTCTCTTTTGTCTCTAAGAATTACTGCAAAAATGTCTTTTATTTTCTTAAAACCCATAGATGAGTGAGACTCTCCTGCATTTTTATCTCTCCCTCTAACTTATTTCACTCAGCATAATAGATTCCATGTTCATCCATGTATAGGAAAATTTCATGACTTCTTCACTCCTGTTGGCTGCATAATATTCCATTGTGTATATGTACCACAGTTTCTTTAGCATTCATCTGTTGAAGGGTATCTTGGCTGTTTCCAGAGTCTGTTCCAACTCTGCAACGAATGTAGGTGTTAGGAAGGGATTTTTGAATTGCATTTTTATGTTTCTCTGGTATATCCCTAGGAATGGTATAGCTGGATCGAATGGGAGTTCAATTTCCAATTTTGGGAGGAATCTCAATATGGCTTTCCATAAAGGCTGGAATACATGGCATTCCCACCAGCACTGAATAAGAGTTCCTTTCTCTCCACATCCTCTCTAGCAATGCTTATTGCATTCTTTGTGATGTGCGCCAATCTCTGTGCCGTGAGTTGTTACCTCATAGTTGTTTTGCTTTGCATCCCCCTGATGATTAATGATGTGGAGCATTTTTTCATGTGCCTTTTTGCCATTTGTATTTCTTCTTTGACAAAGTGTTCATTTCTTCTCCCCATTTTTGATGGGATTAGATGTTTTTTCTTGTAAAGTTCTGTCAGTGCAATATATATTTGTATTTATATAATATACATATTATATCTATATATATTAATGGTTTTCATTTATAAAACTTGTCATGTGACTTGTGTATAAGAGAGTACTCTTTTGTCTTGTGATTCTGAAGACATTTGCATCTATGACCTATCATTTGCTTATTCAACCAGCTTTACATTTAAATATTAAAGTTAGTATAATTTTACAACCATTATAAGAAAAAGTTCTGAATATTTGACATTTTCAATTACCTCCAACTGAAATTCTAAAAGAAATGTTAATGTTAAATTTAACTACAAATTACACAAAGGGAGATCAAAATCTTACTAGTGATTTGATCTGGCCTTTAATTTTCAAAAAGTAACTGATACATTCCAAAAATTATTAATTTTTACTTAATAATCTTACTTTTATTCCAGAATCCCTATAATCAGCTCTCCCAAATCAGGCCAGTAATTGCATCCTTAGAGAATAGCTATTGCAGACATTCCTCTGCATCCCAACCAGGTTTTCTCTATCAATTCATCATGGCACTTCTTTGTTTCCTCTCACATATCCTCAATTATGATTACCTTTTCTTTTTCATTCTTATATCACCCAGTTTTAGGAAACTCCATACTGCGTTCCTCCTGTACCAGGCTTCTGTTAAAAGATAATAATGACAATGGTGTTCAAAATAAGATAATATAGCCTAATTGAGGAACCCAGCTTCCTAATATTAAAAACATTAAAGGAATATTTGAATTTTTAAATATTTTATAATCATAAATAAATGTGTCCAATGGCCCTTGTTAACCATGGAGAACTGACATTCATCTATGTTGGAAAAATAACATTTGCTTTTAAACTCTTACTTATATCTTCACAGACTTGATGTAATATGAATATAAAACAGTTTTCTTCTCAGCTGTCTTTTTTGATCATCTCAGCAAGCCACTGTTTTGCCTAATTCCAAGGAGCACTATTCAAATTTCTAAATAAATTCTCACAAAATATATTAAGTAACTGGTAAATGTCTGATCGATTGAAGTCTAAGCCAAACCACTATGCCAAGTATTAAAGATTTAAGATCTCACTGCAGTATAAAATATTGTGTTCTTATCTCTCTTAGATAAGCACTTATTTGTATATGTAACCTTTTCCCATTTTAATGTGCCTATGCATAAAGGAACAATGCCACAAGGTATTACTGGTGCATATGGGGGCTGAGATTTCAAGACCAACAATCCCCATAATTTTTTTCTTACATGACCTCTAAACAAAGATATGTCTCTGGAATTCCATACTGAACAAATCCTGTGAATGAGGGAAATTGCTGCTACATAAGAAGATATTTGATAACAGTTTTGCCCATTAAACAAATGTATCTAAAAAGATATTCAAAGGAGATGTGCATGTCCTTTTAACATCTTTTGAAATAGGTTGGGAAGCTTTAAGATCCAGAGCGCAGCTTCAGTCTGTGATTTGGTTTTGTGGAGTCTAGGGAAGAAAACTCCCAGAAGTCACAGAAAGTATCTTCAAGCTGGGGACTTCTCAACCCCCAAATCTGGTAGCAAGTAAAAGTTAATGCCGAAGGGAGATGAAGGAAGAGGGGAGCGGAGAACAAATCAGTAGCAGCTGAGTGTAGGTTTCTTTTCATGTTGAGAATCTATCTTTTCGCTTTGGGAGCTGGTTGGCATCTGGCTAGGGTGGGGAGAATGTTTTGCTTTGTGAGGAGTTAAGGACTGAAGGTGAAAAATGTTAAGTGTGGAGAAATAACATGGAGGATTAGGAAAAGGTTTGTAAGGTGGTGAGTGAAGGGGGGGTAGGAGGGGTTTTCTATGATTGGGTGGAGAACACTATACAACAGAGACATTATATCTATTACAGACAGGCATTAGACTGGCATTGGTATGGTGAACACATGCACTCATACGCATACATCTGCAGCCACAGAGGATTGATCCGTGGATTACCTTTGAAGAGTTGACACAGGTGATATGGGACAAAACACTTAATGGGAATAAAAAAGATAAAAAGAAATTAAATTTAAAAAAAGTAAAGCTGGCAGGTCTCATTAAAAAGTTTTCCTTCTTTTTTTCCTTAGGTCAATCGTGGTTGGTGAGGGTGAACTCTATTGGAGAAAGGCTTCATAGATTAAATTGTGTATAAAGGATTCTTAAAAGCAGTTTTAGGGTTGGAGGGATGGCTCAGCCGTAGGGTGTTTACCTTGCACAGGGCTGACCTAGAATGGTCCGAGGTTCGATCCCCTGACATTACATTTGGTCCCACCAATGCCAGGAGAGATTTATGAGCACAGAGCCAGAGTAAACCCAGAGCATCACTGTGTGTGGTCCCCCCAAAATCCCCAAACAACAACAAAACAACAACAAAAATAAACCTGATTATTTTTCATGTCTAAAAACGAAGTAATATGGTAATGCTCACTGTATGGGGAAACTATACAATGAAGTTGATAGTATTTTTATTAAAGACGAACATTAAACAGCCATTGGGTATGGCGGATATATATGCTCATGCTTAAATATCATCAGACTCTAAGGATAGATACATGGGTAACCATTGAAAAGCTGACCCAGTGAAATGGACCCTTAAAAAAATAGAAAGAAAAAAAATAAATTAAATAAATGGAGAGGAAGTTAGAGGGGAAAAGAAATTAAAGCCAGCAAAGGTGGTCTATTTTCTGGACCTATCCTGGTTGGTGAGGGTAAGCTTTTCCTTATTGGGGAAAGACTTCCGTGATTAGGTAGTTAATAGAGCATTCCAGAAATCTACGTGGTATTGAGTACTGTATAGGAAGTATATACCATGGGATATTATCCAGCAGGCATTGGTCATCATATTTCCTTTCCTAGAAGCAATCTAAAATTCTGAGCATTATGATATCATGGTAAACCAAATACAGAAAAAGGAAGGGTGCTAGCGAATTAGGAAATGAGGACTGATGAGGAAGGACACCAGTAGAGAGAAGATTCAGTGCTGGCTCTAAGGAATGGGACCTGCTGTGGAGGGTTGCCTGGACAGCCTGGCTCCAGCCTGGTGGGAGAAGAGACTGGCTAGTGGTCCCTTCCTCCACCCCTCACCCCCCAGACTCATGATTCTGCCTAAGCCTGGCTGAACTGGGGAGGCAGTCTATAGTCCTGTTGGAAGGCTTAGTTCTGGGGCTCTGTCTCCTAGCTCCCCACATAGAGGCTTCCCCATTCTCAGTTGAGAGAAGATTCGGTGCTGGTGTTGAAGAATGAGGCCATTCAGCATAGTTTTGTGACGAAAGTAGACACACATACTAGTAAAATAGAAAAGTCAGAACAATCACTCATATTTAAAGTCAAAATAGTGTGGTATGACAAAGGCTGTCATTTCAGTAAACAAATCTTAGGTAATTGCTTCTACATGTGTGTATGTATATATAATAATTCATTTCTACAAAATACCTGTAGTCCTGATTATAAAGAAAATAAAATTAATGCTATACAAATAAAACATTCTTGATAACTTTGGACAGATACTTAAAACACAAGTAAAAAGCAAATCAAGAAATGTATATTTATCATAAGAACAAATTCTGATAAAAAGAATTCATTGGAAAACTTGAATATATATACAGGTATAGTAGACAAATAAGCAAAATCAAATCAGAAAATTAAATAAAAAAGTGCAAAATATATGAATTGCTATCTAAGAAAACCCTAATCATCCATAATTCTCATAAAAGTCATCTAAATCTATAATGCAATACTATAAATCACTAGAGGTAGTAAAATATAATAGTTAAACTATTATAACAAATATAATGACAATAAAATATAATAGTTTTTACTATGAGAGATGGTAACATGATGGTAACAAAAAATAACCCAGTATTGGAGTGATTTTTTTGTAAAAAGAAATTTCCAAATTTCTTTGAAAATTTGTTTTTCATGGTCTGTTAACATACCCCTAGTACACCTAGTTGGAATTATAGCAACTCCATCTTATAATATATATAGCCCTCCCCTAAATATATACATTGATTTATAAACACATTATAAAAGAGTGCTAAATAAAACTGATTCTATTAAGTTTATAAAACATCAAGAATATATATAGAGGGGCCCGGGAGATAGCATGGAGGTAGGGCGTTTGCCTTTCATGCAAAAGGTCATCGGTTCGAATCCCGGTGCCCCATATGGTCCCCCGTGCCTGCCAGGAGCAATTTCTGAGCATGGAGCCAGGAGTAACCCCTGAGCACTGCCGGGTGTGACCCAAAAACCAAAAAAAAAAAAAGAATATATATAGAGAAAATCTTAAAATGAAAGGCTAAACAGAAATGATTAAAAAGTGGCCAGAAACTAAATTAGCATTCTCTGATATTAGAATTCAGGGTTGCAGATGTGTGGGGGAGACTTAGTTAAAAGAAAATTAAAGGGGGCTGGAGAGAGCACAATGGTGGGGCATTTGTCTTGCACGTGCCCAACCCAGGACAAACCTAGGTTTGATTCCAGGCTTGCCATATTGTCCACCAAGCCTGGTAAGGGCTATTTCTGAGCACAGAGCCAGGAGTAACTTCTGGGTGCTGCCAGTGTACCCCCCAACCCCCCACCAAAAGAAAGAAATTTAAAGGATGGCTTCTTTAAAACTAGAAACTGTTTATAGACATGGTTACATAGCTACAAGAGTATGTCCACTTCTTTTTATTAATTGATTTATTTTTGTGCCCACATATGGAATGCTTAGGACTTAGTCCAGTGTCTGCACTCAGGAATCACTCCTGACAGGTTCAGGAACCATGTGAATGCCAAGGACTAAACTGCTTGCAAGTTTGACTTCATACAATGCGTGTTCTGTGCTCTTACTATTGCTTCAGTCTGAAGTGTGTTCACTTCTAATTTGTATGTGCATGCATGCATGTGCGTATGCTATTTTTGACTAAATATTTCACTGAGTTTGGGTGTGCATTTAATTATTTCCAGCATTTGCACTGTTAGCATTCATATTCAAATTAGAATTATTCATTGCCCAAGCATTTCTACCATCTTCCTCTCATCGAGCCCCGTATAATATTCACTATTACTGTCCCAGTTTCTCTTAAGTCTCTCTTCACATTACTGTTCATATCCTTTAGAAATACAATTTGATTGTATAACTCTTTAGTTCAGTGTTCTCCAGTGTATCCTCATTTCAAACTGAAATTCATATCATTTATCCTGTGCTCTATAAGGTTAAATATATTTTATCTATTTCTATAAGCTAATTCCCTTCTTTCTTCATCCAGAGCCTGCCTTCAGAGGCTTCTTTCTATACTTCAACCATACTTAACTACGCTGCTGCTTTAGGGCATTCACACTAACTGACCTCTTCCTGTTATTTCCTGCTTTCATAGATCTGCAGGGCTCTCTGTTCCTTCCTGACAGTTTCTGCTGTTTAAGCAGAAATATCACCTTAATAGAAGTGCTTTTCTTAACCACTTTGGAAAATTGCAACCCTATCTCTTCTGGTTCTTCATACTACTGATAGATTACTTTAGCTTTCCTCATAGAACATAGCTAAATTCCTCATAAAACATACAAAGCATTTATATCTCATCTAAGTTTTGAGATGTTTTCAGTCTCCTGTAATAAAGGAGAGAGTTGTTTTACTCATTTTTTAAACACAGTGATGACAGAGTTGTTCATGATTGAGTTTCAGTCTTATATTGTATATCACCCTTTACCCATGAATGTTTCCCACCACAAATGTCACAGGTTTCTCTCCCACCCTCCCTTCTACTTACCTCTGGGACAAATATTTTATTCCTCTCTTTTTCCTCTCTCTCTCTCTCTCTCTCATTTTCTCTCTCTCTCACCCACTCTCACTCTTTCTTCCTTTTATTCCTTTTTAGACACTGCAGTTTTCATTAATGCTAATGACAGGACATTCTGATATAACCTTTTCTCCATCCAACACCTAGTTATTGAATTGAATGATCATTTACAATTATCATTGTCATACTCATTCCTTGACTGCCCTGAATGCTTTGCTCCACCATTTGAGGAAAATTTCATACCATGTACTAGGCCCCCTGGAAATACTCTCTATTGCATCTAGATATCATTACTAAGTTAATTTTTATTTTTCTCACATTCTATAAATGAGTAAGATTATATTATGTTTATCCTCCTATCTCTGAATTATTTCATTTAGCATAATAACCTCCATATCCACTCATACATAAGTAAATTTCATTACTTAATTTACCCTGAAAACTTCATAGTTTTCCATTGTGTAGATATACCATACTTTCTTGATAGTTTCTCAGGCAGTTGGCTTATTTCCAGATTCTTGTTATTGAAAACAGCACTGCGATGTGCATAGGAGTGCAGATGACATATTAGTATTGTGCTTTTTGCATTCCTAGGGTTTATTCCTAGGAGTAGTACTGTGGAAAATATGGGCAATAAATTTTCAGGTTTTTTAAGTAGTATCTAAATTTGCCAAAAGGCTGGACAAGTCGGCATTCCCACTGTTCTTATTCTTTGTGATGTGAATGAGTCTTTGTGATGTAAGATAATATCTCATTGCATCTCTGAATCTCCCTGATAATAAATGATGTGGAGTTTTTTATATGTGTCTTTTGGTAGTTGTAATTTTTTATGGCTGAGAAAATGTGCATTTCTTCTCCCCATTTTTGGGTGGGGTTAGATTTTTTTTTACTAAGTTTTATCAGTGCCCTGTAAATTTTATATAACCCCTTATATTCATTGTGTAAAAATACATAAAAATTAAAATTTTGAAAATAACTAAATTTTTTAAAAATATAAAAGTCTAACTAACATTTCCTTTTAGGTTCAGAAGCTTTTCAGTTTCATGCAGTTCCATTGGTTTACCTCTGCTTCCACTTTCTTGGTCAGTGGTGTTTCTTCCTTGAAGATGTCTTTTTTTTTTCTTTTTTTTTGGGGGGGGTCACACTCAGCAGTGCTCAGGGGTTACTCCTGGCTCCATGCTCAGAAATTGCTCCTGGCAGGCACGGGGGACCACATGGGGCACCGGGATTCGAACCGATGACCTCCTGCATGAAAGGCAAATGCCTCACCTCCATGCTATCTCCTGGGGCCCCCTTGAAGATGTCTTTAGCTTCAATGTAATGAAGTGCTCAGCCTACATTTTGCTTATGGATTCAGGTCTGATATCAAGGTCTTTAGTTCATTTTAAATTGACTTTTGTGCAGGGCATTAAATATAGATAAAAATTCACTTTTTTTTTTGCATGTAACTGACCAGTTTTTCCAAATCACTTACTTAAGAAACTTTATTCCACTTTGTATTTCTTGACCTTTATCAAAAATTAATTGATAGTATACTTGTGATTCCGTCTTAGAATATTCAAGTCTTTTCATTGATCTGATGGTATGACTTTATTTCTGTACAGTGCTTCTTTAATGACTACTGTTTTATAGTATCTTTTAAGTTGGGAGAAGTGATTCATTTTATTTTCTTTTTCCTAAAGATTGCTTTGGCTATCCATGGACACTTATTTTTTCCATACAAATTTCAGGAGAGTTTGATTCACTTAATTGAAATATATCAGACTTATACTGATAAGGATTGCATCACATCTGTACAATGCTTTGGGATGCATGACCATTTTAACGCTGTTGTCCTTCCCAAACCATGAGCAAGGTCTGTGTTTCCATTTACTTGTGTCTTTTATTTCTTGAAGCAGTGTTTTAAAGTTTTCTTTCCATAATTCTTTCACTTTACTTAAATCGACTCCAAGGTATTTGACTTTCATAGGCACCATTAAGAAATTGTTCTTGTAATGTATTTCTGTTTTATTATTTGGTTCGAAGTCATAAATCTTTGCATATTAATTTTGTAGCCTTGAGAGATAGCAGAGTGGTAGGGTGTTTGGCTTGCATACTGCCAACCCAGGATGAACCTGGTTCAAATTCTTGCATCCCATATGATCCAAAAACCAAAAAAAGAATTGTAGCCTGTGAATTTGCTATACAAGTTTATTGTGTAAAGACGCTTTTTTATTGCAAAGTCTTTAGGATATTCTAGACACCGTACCATATTATCTGCAAACAGTAAGAACTCGAGTCCTTTCTTTTCTAACTGGATGTCTTTTGTGTCTTTTGCTTCACTGATTACAATGACAAGTACTTTCAATGCTATATTGTGTAGACATGGCAAGAGGGGGCAAGCTTTTCTGGTGCCAGATCTTAGAGAAAAGGATTTTAGTTTCCCCACATTAAGCACAGTGCTTTCCATGGGATTGTGGTAAATGGCTTTGACTATATTAAGCAAAGTTCCTTCAGTTTCCATCTTGTTAAGAGTTTTTTTTCTTAATATAATTTTTATTTTTAAACATGTTGGGTTACATATCGTTGGCAATCATATTTTAGATACAAATTAACATAAAATCAGGGGAACTCCCATCACCATTGTTAAGAGTTTTTATAATAAACAGTGCTATACCTTGTGGGATGCTTTTCTGCATCTATTGATATAATCATATAATTTTGATTTTTATTTTATTGATATAATTTATTATATTAATTGACTTGCATATGTTAAACCATCCTTGCAAACCACTGAATAAATTATTCTTGGTCAGGTATAAAACCTTTGAAAAACTGTTGGATTCTAATCGCTAGTTATTTGTTGGTGAACTTTGTATCTGTGTTTATCAAAGATATCAGTCTGAAATTTTCTTTTCCTGAAGTGTTTCTGTCTTTTTTTTTTTTTTTACCAAAGTGATATTAGCTTCATAGAAATTATTTGGAAGTGTTGCTGTTTCTTTAACTTCCTGAACAAGCCTGAAAAGAATAGGCAGTAGGTCCTCTTTAAAGGTTTGAAAGAAATCACTAATTAATCAGTCTAGAGCTGGACTTTTGTTTTGATACCATCATTTTATAAAAATCGTCCCTCACTTTGGGGGGCCATATAGGACACCAGTGATCAAACAGAAGTCTGTCCTAGGTCAGTCAAGTTCAAGGATAGGTGAAATATTCTTGTTGAGGCATTCATTTCATTGAATTTATTTTCACAATACCTCACCACTTCCTTTGGGCCTTTAGGATTGCTTGTGAGTAAACTGTTATATATCTTGAGAATTATTCTTTGTAAGCAATAATACTTTTTGGTCTTTCTCCTTTCCATATTCTATTCCTATTTCATGTTTTCATCATTGTGAGTTGGGTGTGAATTGGGGTGCTTTTATTTGGGTCTATTTTAGGTGGTATTTTGGGGCATGCAGACTGTGGGTGCAATAACTTAATTTCTGTGAACTTTTCAGCAATGATGCCTTTGATTTGCTTTTCCATTTTTTTTT
>PVKC010034242.1:0-13763 GCA_004027635.1 Crocidura indochinensis | reverse complement strand
GTGCCCGCCAGGAGCAATTTCTGAGCATGGAGCCAGGAGTAACCCCTGAGCACTGCCGGGTGTGACCCAAAAACAACAACAACAACAAAAAAGATAATAGGCCTTTAGTACTATTGGCACTACTTACCTTTGTCCCAAAGCCTGGATCCCCAGGAACTCCCCCCCCCCACACACACACACAGAGTCATGCTTTTCCTTATTGGGGAAAACTTGTCTGTCACTGTAAAGAATTAGAGTGATAAGGAAGCAAGATTTGGTCTTGATAAGGAATAAGGGCCAGAGACATGCCCTGCATGCAGAGGATCCAGGTTAGTCTCCAGAAACACATGTATTTACTCCCACATGTAAACTTTGAGAACATCCAGGAATTGTCCCAAAATATAATGATAATAATAATAACAACAACAATAGCAACAACAATAGGTACAAGAAAAAAGAAAAGTAAAGCATGTTTCTAATAATAAAAAGGAAGCTAATTCTGTGTCCTGGTGAAATGTTATTTTCCTTATAAACTGTTGTGAAAAAGGACAGTAATATATTTGCACAGTGTAGGCACACCCATGGCTGCATTGAAGGTGATAATGCCAAGTAATGAAAAAGCAAAAAGTCTGTTTTACTTAGATAGTGTTAATAATTTTATAATCTGCAACCCAAGCTTAATTTTTAAATATTGTTATTGAAATACAAATCTTATAGTTATCTCTTGAAGAAAAACAGTGATCATCTATATCCAATAAGTACAAAAACCACCTGACCTATCATGTCAGTCATCAGGTTTCAGTTATTTATTATAGGGTTTAAGTTAATTATTCAGATATGTTTTAAGTAGCACAGTGGGTAAGTGTTTGGCTTGAATGTGACTAACATATTTTCAATCCCTGGCATCCCATATGATCCACCAAGCCAGTCAGAAGTGATTCCTGAGTACAGAGCCTGGAATAACCTCTGAGCACTACCTGCTGTGAAACAAACAAAAATAATAGGAATATTTTATGTTATAGTATTTCCCTTGAACAGTTCTTCATATGAAAATACATATATATTTAAGAAGGAATGAATGAGGGCAAGTTTATTTGTCTGAGAAATTTGATTTAAGAGTTCTGTTAACCAGAACTGAAGAGTGTTATGCAAAATCATTGTCTGAAGAACAAATATTTGGCTATGAGTTAGGAAAAATGATTTCCATTCACTTTTGGCTCTCTCCCTAAGTGGTTCTCTGACCTGAGATAAATATTAACATTTCTATGATACAAAATAATATCTGCTAAATCTATTTCCTGAGCTTTTGTGATGATTAAATGATGCTTAATCTATTTTATAGTATTACTGACTTATATCTAAATCTAAATGTTTAATTCTAGAATCTAGGTAAAGGTATTTTCTTATTCTTTTCAAATATTTTGCTTACCATTTTTCTTTTTTTTTTTCCTTTTATTTAAGCCTTCCTAAATGGCTAAGTAGGCAGCAGTAGTTCCTTTTTCTTATTCATAAACCAGGCTAGCTTAGATTTAAATTTTATTCCCTGCTCCTTGGCACCTTCAGGAGTATTCTTGTTAGATTTGTTTGCCAGCTATTTTATATTATTTCCTTAATTGTGTTATTTTTTCTGTTAATTTTTTCACATTTTAGGGCAACATTTCTCAACGAGGGGCTACATGACCCCTATAGACTCCCATGACATCCTATAGGGCCAGAAAGTAGGAAGTGATACCCTAAGAGGAAACTAGTACAGAAGTGAGCCATGGTCAGAAAACAGTTAAGAAATACTCTTTGAGTAAGAGCCTCACCAACATAGAGGTTTAATACCCACTTAGGGAACATTGGGGACAGATAAAGATAGCCCAGTTGACTGGAATGCAAGCTTTGCATCAAAAAATCTGAGCTTAATTGGGCTTTACAAGGCTCCCTGAAAACCCCAAACTGCCAGGAGTGACCCTCAATCTCTGACTGAGAATAATCCTTGCTAGGTATTGCACAAAAACAGAAAAAACCAAAATAAATAAATAAATAAACCCTCAAGTTTTTCTACCAGCTAAACATAGGTAAGATAAACTGAAGATGGCCCAGATTCAATTCCTGGCACCCCTAATTCCACCAGGAATAAGCCCTGAGTGTTGTTGGACATGACTCCAAAATAAAAACAAAACAAAAGGATGGACTACAAAGTGAAAAGTGATGTGATGTGAAGTGATCAAAAAATGGGAGAAGAAATAAACAGACAGTTCCTCAAAAAATAAATACAAATGGTCAAAAGACACATAAAAAACTGCTCAACATCATCAAACATCAGGGAGATGCAAATCAAAACAATGAGGTACCTACCTTCTCATGCCACAGAGACTGACACCCATCACAAAGAATAAGAGCAACCGGTGCTGAAGGGGATGTGGGGAGAAAGGAACTCTCATTCACTGATGGTGGAATGCCATCTAGTCCAGCCTTTATGGAAAAAATACAAAGATTCCTAAAAACACAGGGAAATTGAGCTCCCATATAATCCAGCTATATCACTCCTAGTGATATATGCCCTAATAACACAATAAAACAACACAAAAAGGCCTTCTGCACACTATATTCATTGCAGCGCTATTTACAATAGCTAGAATCTGGAAACAACCCAGATGTTCAACAACAGATGAGTATTAAAAAAACTATGATGCCTATACAAAATGGAATATGATGCAAACATCAGGAGAGATAAAGTCATGAAATTTTCTTATACATGAATGAACATGGAAACTATTATGCTGAGTGAAATAAGTCAGAGGGAGAGAGATAGATGCAGAATAGTCTCATTTATCTATGGGTTTTAAGACAAAATAAAAATTATTGTAATAATACACAGAGACAATAGAGATGAGGGCTGGAATGTTCAGCACATGATAAGAAGCTTACCACAAAGAGTGGTGAATGCAGTTAGAGAAATAACTACACTGACAACTACCATGACAATGATAGTGAGAGAAAAAGAACCTATCTTGAATACAAAGGGTGGGAGAGGAGTGAGATGGGGGGCATTGGAGGTGGGAACGTTGCACTGGTGAAGGGTGGGGTATTATTTATATATTGCCACCACAACCTAATAAATGTTTCACCAAAAGGACCTTGACAAGCCTTTCCTCAACTCGATGGCTGGCCAATATTTCTGAAAAGTGAAAGCAGTATTTCTTGTTCTTTAATAACGAACATTTATTTCACCTAATATGAAACATTTATTTCACCTCTCAGTATCTAACAGTCAGAAGGCCCATTGAGAAGCTTTTCCCTCAGTGTGGATGACTAACCAAAGATTTCTAATAGTCAGAAGGCCCACTGAGAAGCCTTTCCTCAGCATGGATGTCTGACCAAAGTGAAGGTGAAAAGAGAAATTTCATCAGAAGGTCCACTGGGAAGTTTTCCCTCAGTGTGGATGGCTGATCAAGATTTCTGTTAGTGAAGCTGAAATTCTGCATGCTTAGTAACGATTATTTAATTGGCCTAAATATGAGTCTCCCTTCTGCTGTATTAAGTGTGTATATAATTGAAACTTTTACTTCCTAACATAAGGATTTTTACAGACAAATAGAGCCTTGAGGGGCCAGAGAGATAGCATGGAGGTAGGGCATTAGCCTTTCATGCATAAGGACAGTGGTTTGAATCTCTGCATCCCATATGGTACCCCGAGCCTGCCAGGAGCAATTTCTGAGCATAGAGCCTGGAATAACCCCTGAGTGCTGCCGGGTGTGACCCCAAACATATATATACATATATATATATATATATCGCCTTGATTAAATTTCTCTTTACTTAGAAAAACTCAGCACCAAAAGACACTTAAAACAACTTCTTTTCTCTTTGTCTTTAAAATGTCCTTGCAGTTTCTGCTTCTGGGACATTTCTAAAGGACCTTGAGTACTTGTTAACTAATTTTTCAGAATTAATATCGAAAAGGTTTGAACAGGATGTAGCATTGGGCTGTTGAACTTTTACCAGGAAAAGAATTACATGCATTTTAGATATAGCTTATCTCCTTCATTTGCCCCTTATACCATAAAACCTCTCCCCTCAGAAATAGGAAGTCTGACAGGGAAACTTAGCCCCTCCCTAAATCCCCTAATTTATATCTGAGGCTAGCTGGACAGGAACTGCTTTGAGATGTTAAAATTAACCTTCTCGGTCCAAGAGATAGCATGGAGGTAAGGCATTTGCCTTTCATGCAAAAGGTCATCGGTTCGAATCCCGGTGCCCCATATGGTCCCCCGTGCCTGCCAGGAGCGATTTCTGAGCATGGAGCCAGTAGTAACCCATGAGCACTGCCAGGTGTGACCCAAAAACCAAAAAAAGAAAAAAATTAACCTTCTCTTTTTTAACTCTGGAATTTTACTTAATATAGATCTGTTCATCAGATCTGCCTAGCTGGGTGAATTGATTTGTAAATCAAACAATGTATATTGATAATGCTTCTGTTAACTAGAAAAATATTTGCACTTTGCAAATGTGAGCATTCTTTTTATACCACCAAAAAAAAAAAAACTGCAAAAATGCCCCATTTACTCACCTGATTCTTTTTTTTTTTTTTTTGTTTTCGGCCACACCTGGTGACACTCAGGGGTTACTCCTGGCTATTTGCTCAGAAGTCACTCCTGGCAGGCACGGGGGACCATATGGGGAACCGAGGGATCAAACCGCGGTCCGTCCTAGGTTAGCGTAGGCACCTTACCTCCAGCGCCACCGCCCGGCCCCTATTCCCCTGATTCTTGATTAAAGACCAGAATACCTGGGGCTTGGCGGTGGCGCTGGAAGTAAGGTGCCTGCCTTGACTGCGCTAGCCTAGGACGGACCGCGGTTCGATCCCCCCGTTTCCCATATGGTCCCCCAAGCCAGGAGCGACTTCTGAGCGTATAGCCAGGAGTAACCCCTGAGCGTCACTGGGTGTGGCCCAAAAATCAAAAAAAAAAAAAAAAAAAGACCAGAAGACCAGACACCTTATTCTTCTATATAGTCCTGTGTGGTTCCCTCATTTCTTCATATTTTGCAGTACATCATTTGTGCATCCACTCTCCTCTAGGGAACTCAAAGAAGTTTTCTAACACAACCAGACCAAAGCTAGCCATGACATAAACATATATAACTAAAACTAAATACAATTAATCACAGTGCATAAATAAAGATATTTTACAAATGAATAAATAAAATGATCAGCATAGTAAAAGTAAATAAAAAGTGATGTTAGAAACCAGGCTACATTCAATATAAAGTTCTCAAAAATAAAGGTCAGAAATGGAGAATAAGATATTGAAGAATTGTAGGGTGGATTCCCTGAGAACACAATTCAAAGTTCACTGAAATTGTCTTATCTTCACAGGGAACAAGGATGACAAGTCTAAGAAAGGAAGTATGTGAAGCACCTGTAATGTATTGTCAATGAAAAGGTATCATAGATGTCATTTTATCCCCTTTCAGCACCTAATTCTTGTCCTTAGTCATCAGTTCCAACTAACATTTGCCTTATTGGACCCTTTTCTACTCTAACTGCACTCCCTGCTCTTTGTGACAATCTTCTATGGACTGGTTCGCCTGACTCTTATTTGTATTATATCTAAATATTATTACCATACTGTCTTTTATTTTTCTTATATCCCACAAATGAGTGAGATTATTCTGTTTATCCCTCTCCCTCTGATTCATTTCACTTAGCGTAATAATCTCCATAATTATCCGTGTATGAGCAAATGTTATGACTTCATTTTCCTGACAGATCTGTAGTATTCTATTGTGTTGATGTACCTTAGTTTCTTTAACCACTCATCTGTTCTCAGGCACTTGGGTTGTTCCAGATTCTAGCTATTATAAATAGTGCTTTGACAAACATAGGAATACAGAGGGCTTTTCTACATGGTATTTTTAAATCACACCCATTGTTGCTCCAAGGCTATACTTGACTCTGTATTCAGGAGTCAATTCTGGCAACTCTTTGAAATCTATATACAGTTCTGGGTGGCAGGTAGGGGAAAGTTGTCAAATTAGGATTGGCTACATGTAAAGCTTGCTTTATCCATTGTATTAACTCTCCAATCCCTGCATTTTTTTAAAGCATGTGTATTTACTAAAATAACATGAAGTTTTTGTAAAGAAATATAATAACTCAAATTCTTTAAGTTGTGGTTAGCTTTTCTTATCTTTTAAAGTACTTAATAAAAAACAATAAGTGTTGATTTGTATTTAAAGTGCTTCACATACTTACTTCCTTAGACTTGTCATCCTTTTGCCCTGTAAAAATAAAACAATTAGTTTCAATCCAGTGAGACAGCACAGTGAACTAAGTGCATGTTTTGCGTTAACAGAGACCTGAGTTCACTCTCTGATGGCATATGATCTTAGAGTATTGAGCTAGAGTAAACCTGAACAGTAATAGTTGTTTCCCCTCACAATCTAAATAAATACATTTTAAAAGTAAATAAAACAAGTAATTTCCCTTTGTTCATGACAGATTTTCAGCTACTGATGTTAGAAACAACAAAATATTGGACAATAGAATTGAAGAAACGACTTAAGCCAGGTAAGTAAATAATAACAGTCTAAAGAATCTGAAAAACCATCATTCATCTTTAGAAAACTCATTGCTGGACTAACTAATGAACAAAATAGAGATACAAACTGTAAGGTGTTATAAAAATTGCTTCCTCAATCTGTTTATTGTACCCACTTATAGTCAAGAATATTCTCAGATTCTTAAAATGTAAAGGAGTGATCTACGGGGCTGGAGAAATAGCATGGAAAGTAAGGCGTTTGCCTTTCATGTAGAAGGTCATTGGTTCGAATCCCAGCATCCCATATGGTCCCTTGTGCCTGCCAGGAACAATTTCTGAGCATGGAGCCAGGAGTAACCCCTGATACTGCCGGGTGTGACCCAATAGCCACAAAAAAAAAGAAAAAAAAAAAAGTAGTGATTTATGCAGTCTATTTTCAAATGGTTCAGAAAAATACATGTTATATAACATAAATGAAAGTTTGATTAATTGTGTATGATTAATTTCCCATTTTGCTGTAGGAAGTACAAATTGGTCCAGTCTTTCTGGAAAGTCTTTGGAAAATTTAAAAAATCCTTGCTTTAGGACAGTCATTTTTTTTCTCTTGTAGTATAACTACAGAAAGAATTATGTCTGATGACATTTATATGGGAATGTAAAAACTGAATGATAGAATGTAAAATTCATAATAGCCTGTTTATGTGAGAACATGTGATTATTATGATTAAAAAATAAAAAGGATGAAAAATTATCAGGTAAGTATATATTTATTGATATAGACTTTATGAACATTTTTAGGCAGCAGGGCCAGAGAGATTTCTCAAGAGGCACTGAGGTTCAATCCCCTACACTGCATGTTCCCTCAAATACTACTAAGAGCAGTCCCAGAACACAGAGCTAAGAATAAAGCACCACTGGGTGTGGCCCATAGAATAAGAATTGTGTTGCATCTAAATTGTCCACTAAACATTATGTATAAATGTATTTTTAATAAAGGTGCAAACATCCAGATACTTGATTTTTATATATGTATATTGTTAGTTTTTATACATTTATTATATACATACATACACTTATAGAAATATACATGTACTTGTATGTACATTGATTTTGAAAAGATGAAGCCTACATATTATCAATGGTTATTCTGAGAAAATAGTTTGTAGGTGAGTTTATATTCTTCTGTGTTGACTGTCTTTTTAGAAAGAGTATGTATTTTTTTTAATAAATTTATTTTTAATTATGAAAACAAAGATGCAAAGAAAAGAGGACAAGGTAAAGTTACAGTGGAAGGACAATCACCCATAAACAGAATTCTTAGAAGAAAATCCCTTGATGATACCTTAATTTTGAACAATCAGCCAAAGAACATTAAGAAAAGTAAAATAGAACCTATGTGCAATTACTTTGTCCCTCAAGTTCCCAGATTGTAGTACATTATAACATTTCTTTTTTTTTTTCTTTTTTTTTTTAGATTTTTTTGTTTTTGTTTTTGGGTCACACCCGGCAGTGCTCAGGGGTTACTCCTGGCTCCATGCTCAGAAACCGCTCCTGGCAGGCACGGGGGACCATATGGGGCACCGGGATTTGAACCGATGACCTTCTGCATGAAAGGCAAACGCCTTACCTCCATGCTATCTCCCAGGCCCCACATTATAACATTTCTAAGCAGTACACAAAGCAGTCTAAGACCATAAAACTTATGTAACTCCTTAAACTTTGAAGACATAGTATTTTCTTACATTCCCTTGCATATGCATATTAAAGTTAACCTCAGAAGTTTGAGTGGGTTTTTATTTTAAGGATTAGAGTCAAAGGAGCACTGTAAAAATGGTGTTAGAGTTGCAGTTTTTGTTTGCATAGGCCCACCAAAATATGAGGGACATGGAAAGGAAAAGCCTTGGCCTAAATACAAGGAGACCCTACCCCTGAAATTTCTGGCATAAGACCATCTCTAGGCTCCAGGCAAACTAGTTTGTTCAAACCAAGTCATTGTCTGTAATGCTAATACAGTTTTATTTTTCATGTCATCTCTAATTTTGGCATCAGGTAAAGATTCTGGAATCTGCATATCCTACATTAAAGTCAGGCTGGTGTGGAGCATCCTCTAGTTTCACCTCACAATTAAAGGGCAATGCAGAAAGCCCTATCCAGTAAGCAGGTCGTTTTTGTTAAGTCTTCTCAGTGTTGAGGAAAGTCTCTTTTTAGTAGGTTGATGTCAGAGCAGCAGTAGGGTCTTTCCTGGTAGAGGATTGCTTCCAGGTGATGTTATAGACAACCTTGGATATTTCATAGATGGCTTCCCTAGATCAGGGGTGAATGGAGAAAGCCCATTCTTCTGAGGCCTGTACCACGTCAGTATGTCAACGTTCAGGGTGTAAGGACCCATTGCTCTACAAGATTTCTGTGTTCCTACCTTTATTAAATAAGAACTTATTTATATGTATAGTATTTTCCCATTTTAATGTGCCTATGCAAACAAGGACCAGTGCTACATGACATTATAAGCTCATATGGGTTCTGCAAGAACAAGTCCAAAAATCCCCATGACATGGTTAAACATAACCTTTAAACTGAGGGACTCCTTCAGCGAATATTCCGTATTGAACAGCTCACAGAGAGAAGAAAAGAGAAAAAGTAGGGGAAATCTTCACTGTATAAAGGAATATATCGTAAGAGTTATAGCTGTCAAAGAAAATAGACATAAAATATCAAAAGGCATATGTGCCCATTTTAAGTCTTTTAAAATAGTTGGGGATTGTTAAATCCAGTACACTACTTTGGTGTGTGATTAGGACAGTGAAGTACTGGAGTTACAAAGGGTAAATGGGGTGTACTGATGGTTAGGGGTGATAAAGTTAAGGAGTGAAAATGCGCTTTTCAGGGGTGTGCAAAAGGGCAGAATACCAGATGGACATTCTACATACACAAAACATAACTTAAGGATAAGAGATAACATTAATATATATGGTGCGCACGGGGGCTATCGCCCCTGCGCGGTTTTGAACATGTAGACTGGGAAGAAATTGCGCTAGAGCTTGCCTCCAGCTCAGAAAGAATTTGGTAGTGAACCGGAAGCCAGGATATACCTGCCCTCCTCCCTGTACCCCCCCTACATTGGGGGAAGGGTGGGGAAAGCTTGGGACCCCCTCCAGGAGGGACCACCCAACACCCACTTTGTCTAGCCGCCTGGGCTGCTACCCCAGGAAGGTCTGGAGGCTGGGGGGCAGGAGAGGGGACAGCTGGGGGTCTACCAAGGCTCCCAGCACGCCCAAGCTAGGGAGAGAGCCTTTGGCCTGGGGACTCCCCATACCCCATGCGGGTTAGATCTAGCCTCCAATCAAGAAAGAATTTGCTAGAGAACCGGAAGCCAGGATCTACCCGCCCTCCTTCCTGTGTCCTCCCCCACCTCACTGGGGGAAGGGCGGGGAAAGCTTGGGACCCCCTCCAGGAGGGACCACCCAACACCCACCTTGTCTAGCCGCCTGGGCTGCTACCCCAGGAAGGCCTGGAGTGTATTGGTTTTTTATCAAAGTTTTCTAAGATAGTGTTTCTTATGTAGGTTTTGTTCTAAATTATTCCTTTGTAACAATTTTTGTTATACAATAAAATGTTCTGTATTCGCGTATAATTTGTACCAGATTAGAGCAAGTACTTGAGTGGTTCTTAGCAGATGAAATTCACAGATATTGAGCTTACTTGGTTATGTGCTGACATCATTTCATTTCCAACATTGCCTTTAGTGCTATTCTATTTACTGTCTATTGAATGTGCTATTCATAGGGGCTGTACATTACCAATTTTGGAAAATAAGAGAACATGGTTTACGTATAACAATTGTGTAGTGCTTTCTGAATAGAACTTACATATTTATTTCCAAAAAATTCTCTAATTTTTTTTAAATCCCCAAAACATTTTTCTTTAAGTAGGGTTTCTAGAAAAATATCAGTAGAACATCATGATACATGATTAATAAAAAAGAAACCCTGTAATTTAGTTGGGAGCAAAATGAATTTGATCAACATGCATGTTACAGAAGATGAAAGTGTTATTTACTGAATTCAGACTGTCATATATCTCCTAAATATATATTTAGTAAGAGCAATAAATTATATTCTCTTCCTACAAAAACAACATATACTAACTTTTAATAGTGGTGAACCACATATGTTTTGATCTTAACATTGACAATTATTTTTATAGCTTAATTTTTAGCATTTAAGATTTTTTTCCATTAAATGTTTATTTTACTTTTTTTTCTTCGATAGATTTTTCTTCAACAAGTTTAAAATATGGATCCTGAAACACAGGAGCCACAGATTATCCAAGCAACACCTCTTCAGCAAATGTTTGCCTCTTGTACTGGAGCTATATTGACATCACTGATGGGTAAAATACTATTTCTGATAGAGAATATGTAACTGAATCGGTTATGAGTGCCCTATAATTGTAATGTCTATGAAATAATGGCAGTCGTAATATTCTCCTTCAGGAGTAATAATAATCTTTCATCAGCACAGTAATATGGAAAGAATCCTGGATGGAAATCAGGAGACTTGTTCTTGCTTGGCCTTTCAGAATATAAATGCACTTTGGGGATAGTCTCTACCTCTGAAAATTATTTTTCATCTATAAAATTATAGAATTAGGTTAGGAGTATCATGTGTGTGTGATCATGTTGATATTAAACTAACATTTTTGTATACTTGAAAAAAGGAACGGAAAGGAAAGAAGGAAAGAAAAGGAGGAAAGGAAAAGAAGAAAGGAAGGAAGGAAGGAGAAAGAAAGGAAGGAAGGAAGGAGAAAGAAAAGAAAGAAAGAAAGAAAGAAAGAAAGAAAGAAAGAAAGAAAGAAAGAAAGAAAGAAAGAAAGAAAGAAAGAAAGAAAGAAAGAAAGAAAGAAAGAAAAAAATTTGTATTACTGGTGAATTTAATAGATTAGGTAACTAATATTATTTGATTGTTGATTACCTGTAGCAGTTATTAAATATCTATATAAACTGTTAGACTATTTTATTTTAATGAGAATAGTTTAATGATTATAGTTGTGGAAGTAAAAATAACAGATTACTTCTGTGAGAGGAGTAATGATATGTTTTACCCTTTGTCTTTTATATAAAATGTTAGGGCAAAAATTAGAATTATCGTTCAAAAACATATTAAAATAAATAATCTCAATCATTCTATAGTCATTAGGAAAGATGATTCTTTATGGTTTGTCAGTATTGTCTACAAGGATTATTTGTTGATAATACTATATACATCTTTGCAGTCACACCCCTGGATGTTGTTAAAATTCGACTGCAAGCCCAAAACAATCTATTCTCCAAAGGTATGTACACTAATTATACTGGAAGTGTTATTTTTTTAAGTGTACCTGTATTTTTTGTTTGAATATTTTTGTTTCCTAAAAAACTATTCCCTTTATTCGGAAATTTTGTTTCATCACTTAGATGGGTATGTTGAGGCCAGTTTAGAGAACAAATATATATAACACTATTATAAACCTTATAATTCTATTTTTCTATTGTTGTTATTTGGCCACATGTGGCGCTCAGGGTTACTCCTAGCTCTACACTCAGAAATCACTCCTGGTAGGCTCAGGGGACCATATGGAATGCCAGGGATTGAACTTGGGTTGATTACATGCAAGATAGAAGTCCTACACGCTGTGCTATTGCTCCAGCCCCAACCATAACCCTATAATTCTAAAAGAAGAGATAGTATAGAGGTTAAGGCTCTTAATTGTGCATGGTCAATCCCAGTTAGTTCCCTTATACTAAAGGCCATAAAAGCAAACAGACAAAACACTTATCAGTATACAATTTCATATTTTTGAATATATCTTAAAAGTAATAATCACATCTAAGGGATCAAAATTTTATAAAGGTATTACCTTTCAGATCCTCAAGTCCTCATTAAATCACAGGCCAGTGGCTGAGAATTGCTGGGAGAGGTTCCGGGCTCCTAAATACCAGCTGGAAGATGCTACCCCCTCAAAAAAAAAAAATGGTTTTTAATAACATGCTTAATCAGATAACATACTTTTAATAACATTCTTAGCCAGATAACAGTTTTTTGGACTATGATAAATTGGCTTAGTCTGTCTGTTGAAATCAGAACAGTGAAATGGAATGAATAGGGCATATATTTCAAATGAATGATAGGATAGAAAGAGTATTAGAAGACACTAAGAATGAAGGTCATGTTCACATTTAATTCACGTTAAATTAATCCTGAAATGTCAAAGGATAGGGCCCAAGGATTTATCCCAGAAAACTTATTAAGTTGGATACATATTGCAGATATACTACAATAAGTTTCACTGATATTTATAACCTCCCATAGTTAATATTTTTATCATATATGAAAAATTTTAAATGATTAGTAACTTTAACTTAATATTAGATTTCACAGCATATTTTTTTTTTTGGTTTTTTTGGGCCACACCCGGTGACGCTCAGGGGTTACTCCTGCCTATTCGCTCAGAAGTCGCTCCTGGCAGGCACGGGGGACCATATGGGGAACCGGGGGATCGAACCGCGGTCCGTCCTAGGTTAGCGCAGGCACCTTATCTCCAGCACCACCGCCCGGCCCCCTCACAGCATATTTTTGATTTGAGTTTTTTTACATAAAAAATTTTTACATAAAATTTTCTAGTCAAAGAAAGAAGACATATTTATGTGCTCTTTTTTTCCAAATAAGTTTTTCTCTTTTATTTATCCTTTTTATTCCCTCACATTACCTATGTGATTTATTTCTGTGTGCATTTATATATCACTATTCTAAAATATATAACTCACTAATTTACTTAATTTTTCCCTATGGTTATGTCTTTTAAAAAATCACAGTTGACTTGTTTTATCCAAAGAGATTAAAGCAGTGCTTATCAATAGTGGGGTGTGCGCTTCATAAATGGGCACACATTTTACCTTGGCAAACACTGTCATAACAAGTTAAGCCCCATGTTAATGTCTCTGCATGTCTCTGGAGCTGAGAGTTGCTGTGTCCTGCTTCAAACCCCACTTCGAAAAGCTATGCATTGCAAAAAACATGCTCATTGTAGCCATTAATCCAGATATCACCTCTGATTAAAAAAGCAGCTTGGGGCCCGGGAGATAGCGTGGAGGTAAGGCGTTTGCCTTTCATGCAAAAGGTCATCGGTTCGAATCCCGGTGCCCCATATGGTCCCCCGTGCCTGCCAGGAGCAATTTCTGAGCATGGAGCCAGGAGTAACCCCTGAGCACTGCCGGGT
>PVKC010034241.1:0-13770 GCA_004027635.1 Crocidura indochinensis | reverse complement strand
CCCCAAAAAAACACTGGTAATAAATCTTGAGCACAAAGATAGAAATAGCTCATGCATACCATCAGGTGTCCCTCATTTGCCCATAAATATTTACCAAAATCTTGAAATCTCTAACAGTAACTTAAATTCAATAATCAAATACTATTTTTCAAATATACTAACAACTCTGTTATTTTTGGTGCAAATTAAACTTTAAAAAGCTTTAATTTGAACCATTGTGTGTGTTTGTTTTAGGGAATACCTGATGGGGCTCAGGGCTGGGGAGTGCATTGTATGAAGTGCTGAGGATAAAACCCAGGTAAGAATACTACTGCACTATTGCTCTGCCCCAGTTTGTATTTTTTGAGTTATTTCAATACTCTTGAAACATCTTTAAAATTATTTGTCAAAAATGACATTTTTTGCACTTATGATCAGAGATAGAAAAGCCAATAATTGCTCACAGGGGAAGAAAGAGGCCAAACAAGGTGTTTATTAAAAACTGCTCATTTGCATAAAATTCATACTCACTTTCCTATTTCAAGAGTACATTTTCAGCCCAACTTGGATAAGAAACTCTACTCCAGAGAATGGTCTACCATGACAATGATAATTGGAACTGGTCACTGGACAAGAACTGGGTATTGAAAGGAGATACAATAACAGGCATGGTACCCCTTCATTAACAGTAGTGCAAACCAGAGTGTGTGTGTGTGTGTGTGTGTGTGAGAGAGAGGGAGAGAGAGAGGGAGAGAGAGAGGGAGAGAGAGAGAGAGAAGTAAAATGCCTATTCCAGAAGCAGAAGCAGGCAGGAAAGGGTGGGTGAGAGGAAAGAGGGCATCAGGGAGGGTTTTTTTCTTTTCTTTTCTTCAAACAGAACCACATAACTTGAACCATCTTGTTTTGTCTCTCAAAATGAGGGGGAAATAATGGAGGGTACCAAGACCAAATAGTTGTATGATCACTAAGTAGTGATAAAAATGATCGGACTAAAATACCAAACCCAATCCAACAAGAATAGAATCTATACCCAACCTACAACAAGCTAGACACTTATACTAGCAGCTCTGGGGGTAAAGGATGGGGATATGGAATGCAAACTGGGAACAGGGGTGGAGGGAGGACAACTTTGGTGATGGGAATTCCCCTGATTCAATGTTAATATGTACCAAAAATATTACTGTGCAGGATATGTAATCCACTTTGATCAAAATAAAAATTATTAGTATAAAAATAAAGAAGGAAACTGGGACATTGGGATTAGTGGTGGGAAATGAACCCTGGTGAAGTTTGTTGTACATTTTAGGACTATAAATCAATTATGAACAACTTTATATGTTAAAAAAAACTTTTTGAGCAATCTTGTAACCATGGTGTTTACATAAAATAAAATAAGATTTATAAAAAAAGAACAAAGCTCTACTCCTTGGGACTTAATTTTTATTCCATAGTGTATAATAGCTAAACTTTCTCTATGAGCAACAAGTCCTTCCTCCTAAGGACATCTACCAAGCACCTTAAATCTCATGGCACATGAAACTGTCAGAACACAACAAACTCATATTAGCTCAACTTGCTGTGGGGGATTCTGGCACACCAGCACATACTCTTTCACAATATCTGGTTTTTGAAGCTCTGACCCCAAATGATTTGGAGTTCTTCCCATCTTTCTTCCCCTTTTCCTTTCCTCTATCTTCCTTCCCTCCTTAATTTCCCCTCATTTTTTCTTTTCCTTTCTCTCATTCTCTTTTAGCCTTCTTTTCTTCATCACTACTCTCTTTCACTCATTCTTTCTTCTTTCCTTTTTCCATTTTCTCATACTTCATTTCTTCTTTAACATATTTCCTTTCCCTGCCTTTCTTTCTTTCTTTCTTTCTCTCTTTTTCTTTTTCTTTCTTTCTTACTTTCTTTCTCTTTTTTCTTTCTTTCTTTCTTCTTTCTTTCTTTCTTTCTTTCTCTTTCTTTCTTTCTTCTCTTTTACTTCATTTCTTCCTTTATGTCCTATTTTCTATAGCTGGTAAAATCAAAGTGCACTTGTCTCCACCAATAAACCAAAAAAAATGTATAATATTCACACAGGGATACTACAGATTAGGCAATTCACAGAGTATACAAACATTTATTGGTACAAAACTGGCAACATGAGTTTTTTGTTATTTTTAGCAGTGTTTTCTCAAATCTTCAAAGCTTCCCTTGATGGTTTTCTGAGGTAATTGAACGACTCTTGAGTTGTTTTATATAGGACATCTTATCTTTCTTTCATTACCCTGGCTGTGGCTTCTTTTCTATTCCCATGAAATCCATGTACACACTTTAGAAACCCTCCTGAACAAGCTTGCTTCTAACTTTCACAGAGCCCTTAGCACAATTTGAATACGAAAGACACACTGAATAAAAAGCTTTAATCTCTTGTCTGTTCTGCTGCTTTCTTGCATCTCCTCATCGCCTCCTCTTCCAAGGCCTTCTCTCTGAGCAAAGTGAACACTTTCTGTTTAAAGTGAAGTGCAGTGCTCAAGAAGATGCTTTCTGCAGGGCTGGGATTGGAAAGTGGCTCCTGTAAGTCTTTTCTGTCGAAATTTAGCTACGTCTGTGCCGCACTGCCTTCTGTTTAATCCTTTGCAGGTAAAAGATTAGTAAAGAGCTCTCCGTGAACAAAAATCTTTCAATCAGCAGAATGTACAGGGAGTATCAAATGTGCTCTCCGCCTCAAATACTGTGGGCTCTCTCCTCTGATACCTCTTTCCCTCGGTGAGCTGGAACTGCTTGAAAGGCTTTTCTGTTCTCTGGTCTCTTGTCAATTTGAATGCCAGGAAATGAGCCCCCTTTGTGAGATTAATTAATAGCAGGAGCGGATCGGCGGAGCCCAATCGCCACGCAACGGAGCTGTAATTGCTACTTTGTGGAAAGAAACGAAAAAAAAAAAAAAAAAAGTTTGGGTTGCAGTTTAAGAAGAGGGTTTAAGGAAAGTTCTTTGAACTAGAGGTCTCAGTGCACTGGATTAAGGCAAGAAGCAAGGAAGCCTTTGAAGTTGGCTAAGAGGTTTTGGAAGGGAAAAAAAGTTGGGTGGCAAATGGGAGCTGGCAACATCAAAAAGCTTCTCGCCGTTCCTCACCTGCTTGGCTTTGGGGCAGAGATGCAGGCTAAAGAGCTGCCCTACAGGTGGAATGATGAGCTGAGAAGGCGGTGCTGCGAGTGATTTTGGGCTGCGAGCAAGCACTGTTATCGCAATAGAGGGACATTTTATATGCAGGCATTCAAGTTGGGGTGCTATTTATAGACTGCACTTGACAACACGTGCAGAATGAGCATCATGCAGCCAATATCCCAAAAGGGATCTCTCTGTTTTTCATGCCACGCTTCCTCCTAAGATCATCAAAGACTTTTGAAAAGTTTCTCTGCCCATCACTTAGCACTGATACATCGACATCGATAAGGGTAAAAGCTGATAAGCTTATTAGAAAAAACATGCCCATACATACTGTCTGGAAATAAAAATCACATGGACCATTCCTTCTCAAACAGAAGCAACATCGCCCCCAAGGGGGTGAAATTAATTCTTGGTTGGGGTGGGGGTTGGGGATGAGGAAAAAGAAAAGATTGGATGAGTATTTAATGGTCTACGGAAGGAAATACCAAAACTATCTTTGTTAATAAATTTCCACTAGAAGATACAAATAGGAAAATCAGAAATAATAAATATGGGAGAAATAATTAAAATGATAAATCAATATTAAAGAGGAGTATTGTTTGTAAATATTCACAAAAGTAGAATAAGTTTCATTGTGCCATATACCGAGCAGAAGTTAATTCCAATATGAGTATTTCATATTTTTATTTTGTGACTAGGTTCTACCTGAAATTCTCATGCAAATACCACAATGAAATATATTTACTTTCTGGGGCCCGGGAGATAGCATGGAGGTAAGGCGTTTGCCTTTCATGCAAAAGGTCATCGGTTTGAATCCCGGTGCCCCATATGGTCCCCCGTGCCTGTCAGGAGCAATTTCTGAGCATGGAGCCAGGAGTAACCCCTGAGCACTGCCGGGTGTGACCCAAAAACCATATATATATATATTTACTTTTATTTTGCTTGTCAAACTGATGAAATGAGATCCAGTCTTACAATTTAAAAAAAGTTTAAAGAGATTTTAGTTCTCACCATATTTATCTGTAAGCTCATATGATTTTTTAAAGAGAAATTTACTTTTCTTGAAGATAGGGACATGGCTTTATAAAATGTCAACATTTCTAAAATCAGGATATTTTAAATGATAAAGAAAATTTACGTGACTGGTGTTCATTTCAAATGATAAGCTAAATTTAAGGAGAGTATCAAAAGAGAAACCATTCTGACATCTATTGATATAATTTTTAGACTTCCTTTTCATTCTGAACTTAATATACAGATAAATACACATAATTTTAGTTTTACAAAATATGTAAATACTAAACACATTCATGGTTTTGGTAAAGAGATTGGGCTTCCTGTTTTCTCTTCTTTATTATTTATCAAAGTGCTCACTTTCTCACAGTATGATGATGATGATGATAAGAGATATTTAAAAATTAATTAACAGTCCCAGTCTGGACTGAATAAACCAGAAACTTTTCTGGGTCTGTCCTATACCCAAATGACATTTTTTTCGGAACAGAATCACAGTTATTCATACCTATTCTCCATTGACCTTGAGAAGAAAATTTTGGAGGTTTTTGCCTGAAGGAAAATGTATATACTTAGTAATATGCACAGGAAACTGTGCCTTCTCCTTTCTTGTATTTTGAGTCTGTTTCTCTCATAAAGAAATTCATTAGAGTGACAGCACTCACAAAATGTGCTGGTGACATTTTAGGTTTCCTTTTTATTGACATTCAATACCAAAATACAAGCAGGTTGGCCCAGAGTAGAACTCTACCAACAGTGGGCAATCAATAAACTTTATTGACTGACCACATTGGTGCACCCAACACATCACACCATGGACTTTGCAGTCTCATTATAGGAGCATCTTGAGGGACCTGCCATTTTGAAAGTTTAACAAATATTTTAGTACAATGTGTGAGTGAATGAAGTACTAATGATTATGAGTCCATTGTCAGAACTCCCAGCTCCCTTTGCCCCACATCAGCACACTGTATGAATCTTTCATAAATACATATCATAAAATAGCTCACCTCAACTAGAGGAGTTCTTTCTATTTTAGTACAGTAGAAACTATGCAGTTATAGAAATATATATTAAAACAAATGACTTGAAACAATGTCTTACAATAACATCCATATTGCTGATTCCAAGATGTCCAAAACTCTAAGCAAAATCGAACATATTCAATTACTTTTTTACTACCAGTGAAAAAACAAAAGAGTATCCTTTGCATTCTATCAAATATCTCAGTTTATGCCATGCATGCTAAAGTCTACCACTTCTGGAGGTTGCAACTGCAGAAATTTTCAGCTATCTGGAGGATTATAATTGTGTGCACACATCAATTACAGGTTGAATACAGCATTTTCTGCTAACTTCCCAAATCACAGTGAGAGCACAGTGGTCTCCAGGCATTTTTCAGGCCAGTTTGATTACAGGTCTTCTGCACGCAGCCTTGTTAGTTCTCTGTGATGAGGGCTTCCTTTCCCTGTTGGATCTCTTGTAGAGGAACTGGTCATTGCCTTTCACTAACAATTTCTTCTATTCCCTAGAGATGTCTTAATGAGCCCCTTGGACATGGCCAAAGGCAATCTTGTTCTCAGGGCCAGTGAGGTGAAAAGCCAAAGCTTTACTTACCAGGGAAGCAATAATTAATAAGGTATCTTTGATTCATCTCAATTCATTAACAAACTTGCAAGTTTGGCAGCTTTAAGAAGGAGAGTGTTAGTCTGTCATTTCATTTACAAGTATTGAATGAAATACACATGCCAAGGTATGTTAAAAAATTAACTTACAAAAAATAAATGGAAATGGAATACTAATTGAGAGAAACAACTGACAAATACAGCAAAAGATTGATTTTTAGGGAAAATGGAGAAATCTGTTTTCTGTTTATTTTAAGGACAGGAAATGAATACTGATTAGAAATGTATAGGCAATTGTATTGTACAGCATTTGGTAATGTTTTCACTGGTTATTTGGTTTGTCTAAATTTTTCCTAGATTTCAGAAAAGATGCCAGTTATCAGAGTAGTTTTTGTCTCATAGTTGGACTTGCTTGAATATTGGTTCCTCAATTGTGCAGGAAAGTAATTCAGAGCAATGTGTCACTTCTCAGAAAGAAACACCGAGTATAAGTAGACGAAATAGCACTGAAATAAAGTAGATAGTTTTCTGTTGGCATTATTTTTCTAAGAACATTGTAATAAAATTGAAAACATGATTCATTTGAATTTACTAGTATCTTGACATGCAAGTCTATTGTCTGATCTACATACATATATATAATTATAGTTATTCTTCTATTAGTTGGCTTAAGATCACACAAAAAGGAAACCTGTTTTCCTAAGTAAAATCATGTATTTTATTTATCTTTATTTTTTATTATTACAGAGTGATTTACCAAGTTGTTCACAATACATTTATTCCAGGCATTTAATTTTTTCAACACCAATCTCACCACCAGTGTGACCTTCCCTCCATCAATGTTCCCAGTTTCATACCCATCACCCTAGACTGCCCCCTTTCAAGCTCAAAGAATTTTTGTCATATTATTTGTTACATTACAAAAGCATTGTGATGATCCAAACTGAGATCAATGAAACATTCATTTTAAGAAGCCTATTGGAATAAAAGTGTGCAAATTGTGGAGGAGGGAAAGAAGAAATCAGCATCCCCATATTATCTTCTTCCAGCTTAGTGGGGGAAGCTGCATCTCATTTGCATTTGTTATGTTATTTTATCACTCTGGGCCCCTTCCTGCCCCTATTGAGAGAAAGGTGATCTTGGAAGGCAGCTTGGAACCCTGACATAAAGACTATGGTAGAGCCAAGTTGCTCTCCAATCCCTTTAGCTGGGAACCCAGCAAGATGGCTTGTGCGAAGAAAATCTGATAATGATATACAACATCTCCTGGAACTGTCTACAGCGTTCATGGGTCACAACTATCCGAATCCTTCACGGGGATTTGGAAAATGCAGTAGTGAGGTTGTAGTGACATCTAAAGGCGGACTCTTCCACTGTGCTGCACTTCTCAGCAGGCTGATCCTGTTCACTTGGCTTCCGAGCACAGCTTCTCATGCGTTTCTCCTAAAGTCTCAACAAAGTAATTTTGTATCTTTACTTTTCTCAGTCTTTGAGTGGGAGTTTCCTCTGCTACACCCTTGAAAATCATATGGCCACAATATCTGTCTTGGGATCAAAGCTGTTTGTAAATTGCACCCTGGGTGTGGATCTTTACTGTCCCCATGCAAGAGACAGCCTTTGCTTCCTGTCTTTATAAATCTCCCTCATCTGTCTTAACCATGCTCCAGAGAGGAAGTTACTTCTGTAGCACAAAACAGTCACAAATGACTATGGTAATTTGGAGATAGTTGACTTGCAAAGAAAAAAAAATTAAATGTATTTTTAGTGTGGTTGCCCATATTTGAACTATCTTTCTTTTGTAAATAAAATAACCTTCTCTTTAGCCAATCCAATAAAATCCCTCTCTCTCATTCCCACCCCATTATTAATGGTGGCTTGTTATTATATCTATTGTATATGCTTTCTCTACCTATCCTACACACTGTCTCTGTGTTTTGCAAAGAAACTGTCTCTCCCCTCCAAGACTTCTACAGGCATCCTGAGCATAGAATTTCTATTTTTTTTCTACTTTTGTATAGGGGCCATACATAGCCATGCTCAGGGTTTATTCCAAACTCTGACTCAGGAATTACTCATGGTAGTTAGCATAGAATTTTTAATATCCTCTTCTGATTATTTAAATGTACTTTTTAGTCCTTGTTTGTGTAGTCCAGTGAGTTGAAAATGTGTCATAATTTATTTTGCATTCACTATACAGAACAGATTCATTGCATTGCATTTGGAAAATTAGACAAGTCAAGAGAATTATAACATGTAGACAAAAAGGGAATATTTTGGATGCAGGTGTTTCCAACAGTATTAAAATGAATGCATTTTCTTAGTCCTCCATTCTCATCTCTTTAAATTTTATAAACTATTTTATATGAGGTGTACTATAAAAAGGTTTGGGGAAAAGTATTAACAATAAAGTTTTATAAAGACTGACAATGTTGCTCTGAATAGTTGGCTGATTATGATTCTAGTGGTCAGAATTTCTTCTTTCGTCTACCACCCTGTCCCTGCCAGTAATCCAGGCTTTGGGAATCTAAAATTTCCTAAAGATGTATTAGTGTCGTATACACATGTGCCCTTGTATGCTCATAATCCTTTTCACTAGCTTCTTAGCTGCATGCTTTGTATTTAAATTTTCCTTCTGACCAAGTAAATCCCCTTGGATGAAGTGACAGGATCTTTTCAGCACCCATGGCTGGTGACAGCTGGTGGAGAGTCTCTGAAAGACTGCAAAGTGCTCCTTACTAGCTTTCTTCAAGACCAGTGCCAGCCACCAGCTGAGCGATTTGTTAGTTCTCCCTTCAGGCATCAGCCAGATGAAGAGGCTCACAGTCATTGCTAAAGAAGTACAATAGATATTAATATAAAAGACAATATATGTGCTTCTTGCTTAACCATGCCTTTAATTAGGTACTTATTATCTGTGAACATGGAACTTTTTCATTAATTCTGGTGTAACTCTTTATTAATACCGAATGAAGTATATTCTTGCCTCTGTAATGCAGTGAAAATCAACTTTGAAAGCAATAATTGCCGATAACCTTTGAAAGAACAGCTCACAGGGCCAGACGAGTGCTGGTTCTCCTTATTGAGAGAAGTTTCCCTGTGAATCTCTAACTTGGAATACATTCTGTTGTTTGTAAAGAAAATTGAAAGATGCACGTTGGGAAGAGGGTTTTCTCCTGGCAAGTTGCCAGTGTCAGAGTAAGTAATGAGGTAATGAGAAAGATTTAAACTAAGAAACTAGACTTTAAATTAATGTATGCACTCATGATAGGTTAGTCCTCTTGTGGAATGTTTTTAGTTCAAAATAGCTACCTAGCTAAGCAGTATTTTTATATTTTCAATAAATGCAAATAGAATCATACTTTCAGGGGACAATATGTATTAGCCATTTGGAATTATATTATGTGGTTTGATTTTGTTTTCAAAGTTGCATCCCTGGTGTGCACAATCTTCTTCCCAAAGTAATAATAACTTATATATATATATATATATATATATACATATATATACAAAAAATGCAACCTAAGATACCACTTTTAAAGATAGATGAATATACATTCATTTTTACGTTGCTCTTTCTTTTAATCCATTTTGTCTACTTTTCCCTGAGTTATTTTAATATGGAGAGAATATTTTATCATAGAACCTGTCTACATATGAATAGTACTTGAAAATGAGGATTGAGGGAAGAGGTTGCTATATTATTATGAAATAAATTCTCTATGGAGAACTGGAAGAACAGAGACTTAATCAAAGGACAGACAGCTCTGAAAGTTGGTCAGCCCAGAAATTCTAGAGAAATTCTGCTTTAGACAAATAATTTGACAGTGCAAAAATTCATTACTGTTATTCTGTCTTATCAACATAAAAATTAATATAGATTAAACATCCACATATATAGATATGTGTAAATATATACATTTATATAACTTTACTTGAGCATTTCACATGGTTTTCAATTGAGATTAATTTACTTTTAAAAGAATTTGACACTATAGATACCCTAAGCAATTTGAATCCTCTGAAGATGAGAATATTAATACAAGATAAAAAAATAATCATTTTATTTTGCTTTATATTTTGGATTTAATAAAAAATAAATTAACGTCACAATTTTTCTGTACCATGTAACAGAAAATAATGACACAATATGAAGACTAAATCTTCATTTCACTTCTTTTCTTGTTATTTAATCTTACAAAGTACCTTACACTGAAGCAAGGGAATGGGGTGGGTAGGGAGAAACAATAAACAAATGCAAAAAGTATCGGAGATATTTTGCAATTATAAATATGTCAATGACGAAAGCAAAAGTAGTCACTATACAAAGTGTCAACTAATCTCTGTTATTCTGGAACATGAGAATAGTTGTTGAATACAAAAATCTTTGTAAATGCATGGATATAAAGGTACTCACAGTGAAACAAATATTCTATTACCAATTAAAAGCAAATAATCATCTAATAATAAAATATATATCTGAGTTTGCTGTATTGCTATTTGACAAAAATACACATTAGTTTTCAAATATTCAAGCATGGCTCTATCATTTTGTGTGCCAAGTAAATTATTTATACAGGACTTGTGCTGAGCTCACCAGCTAGCAACTCCTGAATCTCTATTAGTAAGTTGCAATTTGGTGCGTCATAATGAAAGGTGAAGAGGATGTTAAATAAGACTGTAACCTTGCCACTGGTGAGCATACAATTGTATCTGTTTTCTGGATCTACTTCTGTGTCCATTGAGTTTTCTGTAAAGAATTATTTTTAAATCTATTTTTTAAGTTTATATTTGGTTATTGCTCATGGTATGTATGCAGACACAGGCACATGTTTATGCCATATTGGGCAGTTTTGTGTGTTAGAACTTTTTTACACCAAATATGCAAATGCAAGTACACACACATATATGCTTCACATACCTGCGTGTGTGTGGTGTCTGTTTACATTTTCTGTCATGTAGTCATTAAGCACACACGTAGACTTAAAGGATGTCAAAACTGACAGCCCAGCATGATGGATGATGCTGTGCTAGACTGATTCTTACCAGGTGTGGTGTGATGGGAATTCAAATGCTATTCAGAGCTCTTATTTGTGTTTATAAAGTTTTGCTTTTCTATATTTAAAAGGGGTAAGGGAGAATTGAGAACTGGTAATCTTATACCCTTTGTAAGATTTTTTTCTTGCATATTTTAAGGAAACACAGGGAGATGCTTTTTAATACATATAACTAAGGAGTACTATTCATTTTATTTCATTATATATTTTGCACATTTAATTGTTATCAGGAAATATTTTCAAGATTGTGTTTATTGGTCCTACTGTCACTGTTCTTTTGTATACACAGATGATTCCACTGATTTCCTATACTAAGCAAAACTGACCATTGCCTGCTTCAGTTCATAAAAATAGCAAGTCAAATTGAAGTGGAAATGAAGGTGTATTTTTCTTATTTGTTGGAGGTATCATGATTTACACTATTTTCAATTATAGTTTCATGCATAGATCATTCCAGTGCTGCACCTTCAACTGGAGTATTGCTTACTTACACCATTAATGTGTGCTGCAGCTACAGATTTGAAATCATGAAAGTGCCTTTTTGGCCAATGGCCAGTTCCTCTAAATATAATCTAACAAGTTTTATAAAAACCTACTTAGTACTCAGAGCAAAAAAGTAAAATTTACCTGACAGCTTTGAGCATATCATTCCCAAATTTGTCATATGGCTAAAGTAGTGGTCTGTACCTGAGGCAATCCTTAGCAAGAACCAAGTATGTTCCTCCTGGAATGAAACTTTCAAATTTCTCATAATTGAAATCAATGCTACTTGATAAAACAGTAATTTTCTTTTTCTTTGACCATTAAAGGTGTAAATGACAGTGTTAAATACATGAATTTATGCACTATGTAATTCTACAAAACTGGCCACCCTGCCTTGGGATATTGTCAAGTACAATCTATCAACAACAAGGAAACTAACAACTTAAGTAATTTGTGGACGTGTGACAGAGAGTCCTAACTTTCCACATGCCTTAAACCTCTTTCCCAATAACACAAAATTAAATGAATTCTTAGGTATAAGATGGTGAAAAAAGTTGTCCCAAGATATTCAATTTCTATTCCAAAGAAATCAACTCAGCTAGTTTCTATTGATGTTACTTGCCTTTAAAGTTTCAGGTAAGAATAAAATTAACAAAAAATATGAGATTAATATTGGAATAATTTTGTAAGATTTGGTCTTGTAGAGGCAATAATTGTACTCAACAGGTGCAATGATTATTATTATGAACATTCAATATTGAGCCCAGGTATTAAGAGATTTTTATTACACGTGTGCAGTGCACATAAATAAAGATGACAGAACATTTCTTCCAATGTTGTTTTACTACATATTACCTTTAGAGAACTTGAATCTGCACATAAGTTATTGCAAGGTCACTATTGAATTGGGAGTTTGAATTTCCCCTTTCAACATTTTCTTATACTTAATATTGATGAATATTTGATTATTCTTTTTTAAATTTTCTGCCATATACAAAATTACCATATGCCCAAACTATACCCTTTCATCATTCCATAATACTGCTTACAGATATTTGAACTTTCCTTGACAATTCTGTCCTGTTGATTCTCCAGTCAACTTATCTATTTCAGCCTGTTGTTAAAAACATTTGTGTGACTTCTAAGGCCTGATTTTCTGGACTTAGCAGTTATCCAGTTATGCAGGGACAGAGATCAGCTTGTCAGTCCTTTCAAGTAACATGAGAAATACCAATGTTCCTTTCACCAGAAATGAAGTCAGGGAGCTCTAAAGATAAGATAAAGTATAAGGTACTTGCCTTGCATGTGAACACAGAATGTTCATTCCATGGCACCTCATATTATTGTCCTAGAACTATAAGAAGGGTTCTCTGAGAACAGAGCTAGGAGAAGCTCTGAGTACTGTCAGATGTACCAAACAGCCACCAGATAAACAATAGGTGATTAGGAGTTCAGAAAAATGTGAAAAGAAACAGGATTTGTGAAATAGTCAATGAAGCATGAGACAAAAAAAAAAATCAAAGTAATGGTTTTTGAGCGTTTTAGCACAGAACTCAAACTCAGACCCACAAAGATCATTAGGACACAAGTCAGTAACGAATAAGCATATGAGTTTATTACCAGTATGCTTGGCCCAAGCCTCCGCGACCCCCCAAATAGGACTTGCAAGATGTTTTATATGGTGGCTGGGACTTCAAGCTAGGGGTAAAACTATAGGTTCTTAGTTATGTTGCGACATCCAGGTTTAAAATATTTGGCTGAAGTAGTAAACGAGGGGTTTGGGCGCCACAACCTTAGTGTGCAGTTATATAAGGTTTATCCTCCAGGTGCCCCCTTGTGTTCCTAGCTTATCTAACTGTCCTAGTATGTCCCCTCAAAGTTCCAAAAGCACTGTAACATGGGTTTAGAAGATCTAAGTTCTTTTTATAAATTTTTTCTATACAAAACATGATATCATTTCTAATTTATAGACATACTAATAGCAATCCAGTTTGGCCATGCAGTTTTTTACTTAGTTCACATATCTCAAACCTTCTGCACATACTTTTTGCATTTATTTATTCTATAACTTTCCTTCATTTTAATTTCTGGTCATACTTTCACAGAATTCCCTTACTCTTTTTTTTTAATTTTTTTATTTTTAGTTATGAGAACAAAGATGTAAAGAAAGAGGACAAGGTAAAATTACAGAGGAAGGACAATTACCCATAAAAAGAATTCACATAAGTCCCCTTGCTGATATCTTAACTTTGAACTTTCAGCCAAAGAATATTAAGAAAAATAAAACAGAACCCATGTATAATTACTTTGTCCCTCAAGTCCCCAGATTGTGATACATATTTCCTAGCAGCATATCTAGCATTCTAAAGCCATAAAACTTATGTAACTCCTTAAATAACGAAGGCATAGTACTTCTTTACATTTCCATGCATATGCATATTAGTTTAAGTTAGCCTCAAAAGTGGGT
>PVKC010034240.1:0-13762 GCA_004027635.1 Crocidura indochinensis | reverse complement strand
ACCGGGATTCGAACTGATGACCTTTTGCATGAAAGGCAAACGCCTTACCTCCATGCTATCTCCCGGGCCCCTGAAGATTGGTGATATTTCACAGAAGTTAGTAAAAAAGGATTTTTTGAATAGTATGATAATTTGAGCTGTATCTTAAAAATTAAAAAACAAATAAATGAATATAGATAACTGTGGATAAATATTCTAGATAGAAATAAAATTTGTGCATAAAGGTAATATTTGAAACATTAATATTTATTTAGGTGTGTGACCACACTCAGTGATTGTTCAGGGCTAGCTCCTGGTGGGGATTGGTGAAAATATGTAGTGTCGGAGGTGAAACCCAGATTGGAGCATGCATGGTAGACACCTATTCTATATACTATTTTTCTGATCTCTAAGATATTCTTTTTTAATTCGTCTTTATGGATGCATTATTTTATTCCTGGGTATATGCTGATAGAAATAAAAGGTAGATTAAAAGGGTAAGGAAGATAAATTATATAAAGTATTCAACTTAGAACTAAATCATCTGTTCATTTATTTTGTTGGAGAATATTAAATCATCAGGTATCTATAAAGATACTATTTCGCCCACCCCTACCCCCCTTAAAAAAAAGAGAAACCAATTCTGGCTTGCTAAAAACATTTGAACTTTTATATTTCCTAGTGTTCTGAATGCTTGATAAAATAGATGCTTAGCAAAGGGCCAGAACTTACAAAACTAAAGGGGGGGTATAAATTGAGTATGCTAAATTATCCCTTTGAACCAAAAGAAAAGCTATTTTCAGAATGCAGTTTACATCATGTGCATTTGGGCTTTGAGGCAAAAAGTCACACATTTCCTTGATGGTTTGATGCAAGTTCTTGGTTAAAAGAAAGACTGGCAGTTTTGAAATAAATCAAGAGCAGAGAAGTTACGTAGCTGGTCTAAAGGGCAGTGCAAGTAATTCTCACACCTGACCCATACGACCCACCAAAACAGTTTATTCAATTTGAGTATGTTGGTAGATTGAAGATTGTGTATAGGTTTTATGGAGTCCTGACTGAATTATAATGGGATAGCCTGAGGGTTGTAAGCAAAGAACTTTATCATTATCAAAGTCTGGGAGGCAACATTTAATTAAAGTTGGATGAAATATAGTTCTACAAATAAGAAAAAATTGATTATGTGATAATGCTTTGAAAAGAGGTTACAATCAGAACAGTAAGAAAGAATTCAACATTATCAGTGTTGAATGAACTGTGATTAAATTTGAACATAGCTTCATTTTAGGTATGAGTGTGTTGAGTGCAGAAAAATTTTATACAGATAATAAAAGAGAAGTGAAAATATTAAATGATATTCTAACCATTTTTCATATGTAAGTTTGTTAGCTAAGTGAAATATGATTTGTAATACAATAACATTAGTTCTAACTTTTGGAATTAACCCTTTGAAAAGATTTCAGGTACTAGAATGGAACTTACATAAGAGTCAGAAAACTGAGGGCTTAAGCAAGCATGACTAAGAACAGGTAGGGATTAAAGTTATAGAAATAGTAATGATGCTAAAAATAGAATATCCAAAATGAAATTTTTTGACTATTAATCAACTGTGTTCTAAGGGAATAAATTTATAAAATTCCTAGAATGTTGCATAGTCAACCACTATTCTTAGCAGTAGAATCAGTAGATTTTTTAGCAGATATGCTTTTGATCTTGACTTAATAGAACAATTTGATTTTAATATATTAAAACTTTTTATGCCACTGGATCTCATATATACATATATATGTGTATATATATGTGTGTATATATACATACTATACACTACATATACATATAGTCTCAAGGGTACTCATTACTGACAGGCTGTATTTTTGGAGTAGGCACTAACAAGAAAATGAATGTCCTATGCATTTTAATTCATGATACTTGCCTTTATGAAGTAAAATAATTAGAGAGCATGATGTTTCATGCTGACATGGAAAGTACTTTCTTTTTTTTAACCTTTTTTTTTTTTTTGGTTTTTCAGATCACATTAGTTTGATCCTCAGGGGTTACTCCTGGCTAAGCACTCAGAAATTGCCCCTGGCTTGGGGGACCATATGGAACGCCGAGGGATCGAACCACGGTCCTTCCTTGGCTAGCGCTTGCAAGGCAGACACCTTACCTCTAGCGCCACCTTGCCAGCCCCTGAAAGTACTTTCTAAAGTATGAAAATAGGTATGAAAATAAATATATGAAAAATAATAGATTGAGTTATATTAGTTTCTGAATCTCATTGTAAATTCTTACTTTAAATTGCTTATCTGTATAGTATATGTAGAAGAAAACAATATTTTTAATGTAAACTTAAAAATTAGGAAGAATTTGAAACAATTTCAATTTATACTTGTAATACATTAAGCAATACTATCTCTCAAAACAATGGATGATTGTTAATAGTTAGTCCACGATTTATATTTTAAACACAAATATATGCTAAGGCCAAAAAGAATAAAAAACATAAGATGTGAGAGTTAGTGTAAGATTTTTGGCACATGACTTGCATATAATCAGCACAGTTAAATCCCCAGCAGCACATGGTCACCCAAGGTTTGCAGGGGTGGCCCTGGAGCACCACTGTAGGGCCAAGCAGATTGCCATCCTGGAATCCTACACTTAACCACTTACATGGTTGGCCAGAATTTCCAGGAGAGAATTATCTGATTCCTGAAGCACTGCTTGTGAAAAATTACCACAAATTTTTCAACAAGTATTTTATTTTTACTTGTACGACTTTTATGAAGAGTACGTGATTTTTTGTTTTGTTTTGTTTTGTTAGGGGACCACACCTGGTGACGCTCAAGGGTTACTCCTGGCTATGTGTTCAGAAGTCACTCCTGGCTTGGGGACCATATAGGATGTCGGGGTATCGAACCTAGGTCAGCAGAGCACATGATTTTTTAAACTATAGACAATATAAGTTTTCATTCCTTTCAGTTAGAAAGAATCCCTATGCTGACGGCAGCAGACACAATATCTTTGTAATCATCTACAAACAGTATACAGCAATTAAACGCATGGGCCTAAGCAGGCTGTGCAGTTCTAGTCCCATAGCCTATATTCTTATTATTTAGGACTTGACCCATGTAAAGATTATTCAGAACTTACCTGGATTCATCATTTTTCTTTTTAATTTTTTGGTTTTCTTTGGGAAAACCTGGCAGTGTTCAGGATTTATTCATGGTGCTGTTCTCAGGGATAGCTCTTCAAGAGCTGAAGAAACCAAATCCCTTTGGTTGTTGTGGATCAAACAAGACCATTATCCTACCCACTATATTATTCCTGAGATCCCAAATGATTGTACTATCTATATAACAAACTTTATAATATCAGACAAAGGAATAGGGAAGAACAGTTGTTATTTTTACCCCCTCATCATCTGAAATTGTTATTTCCTGTAATGGCCTTCAGTCGGATTGCACTGAAGATCAAAATCTGAAACAAGTTAAAATAAAACCAATTTATCTCAACTATAAAAGGACTTGGTGCTGAAAGATTTCAGTAGAAGTCTTGGTAGATTCACCAAACTAGAATTTTAAAATGATTTATTTCAAAATTCAGTTTTTTATGTAAATCTGATTTATTCTATATAAAAATATGTAGTTTAAGTCAATTATTGACTGTACAAATTTTTAGTTTTGTCAGAATTTATTTATTCAGGGGAGGTTGTGTTACACCTGGAGGCACTCGGGACTTAGTCCGGGCTTTGAGCTCAGAAATTGCTCCTGGCAGGCTCTGGGGACCGTATGGGATACTGGCAATAGAACCATGGTAAGCACATGATGGCCACTTGTAAAGCAAATGCCCTACCTACGTAATATCATGCCGGCCCCACATCAGGATTTATTTAAAATGAAGGGAATATCTAATAAAAATGCCAGGAAATGTTTTATTTTACCAGAAAGGATTTCTAAAATTACATATAAATTAATGACTTCAAAATAGGCTAGGTTTAATTTGAAGGATTGAGCATTTTTAATGAAAAATAAACATTCATATGAGTGCATATTCTATAATTCTTTGATATCAAAGTTTGTAAAGACTGAGGGGGTTACATTTCATAGTGTTTTGATTATTTGATATAAATTGTAACAGTAGTAAAAATGAATAATTTATACCACAGGAAATACAAAATGTTAGAATATAGTTAAATGATGATCAAAATAAAGTTTTTGTCATAAGCAAACTCTCTGAATGCATGCATGTACAATGTTTTGAGTTTTTGTATGTGCTTCCTAGGCCCTACATTGCATTTCTCTGAGAAATAATTATGAACAATTATGTAATATCCCTTGTCTATGTCACTACATTCCATATATAGCCTCTTTTTACTCCTCTCTTGACTTTCTTAATTCTCTTAGTTCTCTACTCAAATAACATATATAATGAGTTTTTCTATTACATTGATAACAAAAAAGCACAGAGCCTAGACAAACATCTCAAATGAAGTAAAAAAGAAAAAAACAAGATATTTATATATATAGTTGTGCATCATAGTAGCATTGTATTTACTTTTGTTGAGAAGCATAAACTATATAGATTACTGCTGGCCACCAGAGTAATCAACTTTTATGGACCAAAATAAAAAAAAAATTAACAACAGTCAAATGGTTAGAACCAAGAGAAACAACCACATTTTATTACATACTTAAGGATAATTTGGATGGCTTTAACTTTTAAAGAACCATGGAAAGCTGAGATATGGAATCTTATAGAAATAGTCTAAAGTACAAAGGATAAAAGGGGTAAGAGTATACTTGAAGTTGAAGAGTTTTAAACATCTCAAGATGATAACCTTTGCCTTGAGATATTTATCTTTCTTATGTTAGATGGTTCTGATACAATATTATTTATGGATATTAACCTAAATCTAGGTGATCTTCTTTGCTTTACTTATAGAGTTTTTTTCTAAAGGTTGCAGTGTCTATAACGACTTTAATTCCACATCTCAATAGGACATATATTGATTAAATAAACTATATGAGCCATTGAAGAGAGGTGGATCCTGCAATATCAATGGCAGGTGAACAGAAGATTTTGCATTAGTCAACAATGTAAGTAAAAGACTTTTGAAAAACATACAAACAAAAAAAAACACAGACAATAAAGAGTACTATGAAGGGGCCGGAGTGGTGGCACAAGCGGTAAGGTATTGCCTTGCCCAAGCTAGCCTAGGACAGACCCTGATTTCCCCGCGTCCCATATGGTCCCCCAAGCCAGGAGCAATTTCTGAGCGCATAACCACGAGTAACCTCTGAGTTTCAACTGGTGTAGCCCAAAACCAAACCAAACCAAAACAAACAAGCAAAAATTAAAGTGCACTATGAAGCACTGTTTTACTTACAGAGAAAAATAGAACACTTTTAGTTCTCACAGTTTTGCTGGAAGGCAGGTCTCAGAGAAGCCATCCAAATTTTTTTTTTTTTTTGGTTTTTGGGCCACACCCGGTGACGCTCAGGGGTTACTCCTGGCTCTGCGCTCAGAAGTCGCTCCTGGCAGGCACGGGGGGCCATATGGGAACCGGGGGGTCGAACTGTGGTCCGTCCTAGGCTAGCGCAGGCACCTCACCTCCTGCGCCACCTCCCGGCTTCCTACCATCCAATTTTTAATAAAGAGCTGTTTGTGGGGCTGGGGAGATAGTACTCACTGAATGCATGCATGAGGTCACCCTCTGGGGGAATCTTGCCTCAGGTTTGTGGGCAGGGTTTTTCTAGTGTGAATAAATGAAGACACACATTTATGAAGGACTTGTTCTAGTGGAGAATGATTTAGGCAGAACTAGTCTGCAGTTATATGAGTATTCCATTCTTTCTCATATATCATGTATATCATTAATATCTCATTATACAAAAAAGGTCATGTGAGTTAACAAATACTTTGGCCTTAACAAAAATGAAGGGAGAAATCAGATAGGACACTTTTTGCATTGAACATATTCCAGCAACTAATCTGATTAGAACCAGTTATTTTGAATTTCCTTTATTATAGTAAACTGGTAACTGTAATAATGGTATAAATGTTTGTTCTGGATGCTTCCGTTTTCTTATAGGCAATTCTCTTTCTGTTTAATGTTATACACGACCTCTTTTGAGAGAGTGGCAGAATCTTGTGACTAGCAGACCCTGCTCAGGACAATATACTAATTTCACTGATATATCCTCTTGTGCACTGGCTTAATTAAATACATTGTATTTCTCTCTCCCTCTTTGGGGTGGGAACATGAAGTCCAAGGAGAGAAGGTGTATGAGGGCCATTGATATTTACAAAGAACAAAAAATCATTTGGCACAAATAGAAAAAGACACCCCCACATAAGAAATAAGACCGGTGGGGTTCACAGACTCTTCATCTTTCATTGATGAGTGTTTGGGGACTAAGACTTCATTGTTAAAAAACCAGGGTGTGTGTGTTGTGACTGACTTTCCTAATTTAATTATTTATGTGAGTTAAGCTTTTTTCAAGAGTGTTACTTCTTAAGAGAACTGCATTTTTGGCATGACATTGATTGTAGTAACATGTGTGTGTTTATGATCATTTTCTCACACTTCTGGATCCTTCTAAGGTTGGTTGGATAAATAAAACATCAGATGCATTCATTAGTGGAAAATAAAGATCTAATTTGCTTACGTACATTTTGAGAATTTATCTAACTTTAAATTATAGAGTAGACAGTATAAACTTCATATTCTGAACCAAGGGATTTTTCTTGGTGTCAAGAAAAAAAGAGAGAAGCTTCCTCAAAGAGAACTTGCCACAGATGATCTGAACAACATCACACCCCATTCTTCTAAGTGGATGTTACAGTTTCTCTTGAAACTCACATGGTTTCCACTGATGTTTGACCCAAAGTTAGGTGACATGTGTCAAATTACCAATACTTGTAAATTCCAAGACTGAAAAAATAAAGAAGAAAGCATTGGTAGATTTATGAGAGAAAAAAACTGAAAAGAAATTAATCCATAACATGTGTATGGCTGGGCAAGACCCAACACAGATAACAACTCCCTTGCATACTTAAATATTAGCTTGAGAACTTTTGTTAAGAGAAATGCAGGAAAACTGAAGCCACTAAAGAAAGCACATAAATATAAAGTCATGAGAACTTCAGCTCTTCTTCTCCACTTTTCAGACAAGGGGATGGATTTCTTTGGTACAGCAAAGGAGATGTCTTTGAAGAGAGATGTTTATAAGTAAATATATTTTTCATAGGCAAACCCAACTGCAGCTAGAACCCTTCTAAGGAAATAAATGATCGATTTAAAGGTGGCATTATTTTTTGTTCTCCCTTCCAGCCATTATATTACCTACTCTAGGCATCTTAAAAAAAAAAAAAGTCTTTGTGAAATGTTTTTAGGAAGACAAATTCTGCAGTAAGAAAAGTATTTCTGTCCTAATTTAAATTCTCTTCAGGGAAATACTTTTGTTCTCTGTTTTACCTTATTTTGAGGATGGATCCAATAACTGCTAAAAATTCTAAAAATTGAATTCCTGGAACTATGAGAAAATTTTAAAGCAAAGTCAGCAATATAATTCAATTCCTTTTTGTTGTCGTTGGTGTTTGGACCACTCCTGAGGATAATCAGGGGTTACTCTTGGCTCTGCCCTAAGAAATCACTCCTGACTTGTGGGACCATATGGAACACTGGAGGATCAAACTGTAGTCTGTCCTGGGTCATCTGCATGCAAGGCAAATTCCTTACTTCTGCGCCATCACTTCGGCCCCTATAATCAATTCTTAACTGATTACAGCTACGTAATATTTTTTTACCTATGTAGATAAATTGTTTTACTTCCTGAACATGATGTGTGTGCGTGTGTTTGTGTGTGTGTGTGTGTGTGTGTGTGTGTGCTGGCATATGTACCTGTGTGTGTGAGTGTGCATATGCATGTGTGTGTGGTAGTACTTGCTGGGCCATCCTTGGTGCCAGGGATCAAATCCTTGGTTAAATGTGTACAAGAAAAGTGTCTTACCCACTGAACTAACTCTCCAGTCCCTTTGTTTTCTTCTTTTTTTAATTTTATGCAAGTAATTGAATTTTGCTAAGTATATAGTGAATATTATAGAAGGTTTATATATCCAGTATCCTTTATAAAGAAAAATAAAAGCATAACAACTAAGACTAACACAAATACATGTCAATATTACCAAGATATATTTAGTATTAAATTTAAAAAGGAAAAATGTAAATTTTAAATTATTGATATATCAATAATTCTTATATATTTAAGTTATGAAATGTTGCATTATTTCTATAGCTATTCTGGAAAAGTTAATTTACTATAAAAAGATCAATGATTTTACAACTATCCCTATGAGCCCTAAAATATTTTTGTGATTTTATGTGAATTTATTTCTTTTTTCTCACTACTCTGCTCATTAGTCTGTCCAAATAAATATACTAATGCTTTAAATCTAGAATGAATAAAAATGTGATGGAAAAATAGCAACCACAAGCCAACACCAAGCTGAAAAAACAAGAGACCATAATTTCTGTATGAGATGAAACTTTGTGAAAAGAAGAATTCACTGGGTCTAGACTAAAGTAGTAAAAACATGATGGATGTAGTTAAAATAAACAAAGCATAGCTTTTTGAACCATCACAAGAAAAACAGTGCCAGTGGATTCAAGGGAATTCAATTTTAAATTAAAATGTAAAACTATGTAATTATAATAAAGAGATAGTCAGTAGAGTTGACTATGTAAAGAACTGGCAAAAACTTCCAAAGACATCTGCACTTAAAAGCTTGTAAAATATTTTTCTTGGACTAGGTTAAAATCATCAAGATATCAAAATTCAAAGCAGAAAATCAAATGACATTTTGTGCCAGGAAGTTTGGGAGTTAGTATTTCATATGCTTTATTTATTTCATAAGAAATGAAATATAGTCATGTCTTTTATTTTTCTTTCTATCTAATATAGCAATATGATAACATGGTCCACACAAGATAAATATTTGAGTTGTATTCAATGATTTTCTTATTTTTTTATCTAATAAAATCCATCCTTTCAATTTTTCTATAATACTTCAATATTCATTGTGCTTTTCTTTTCTATGGTTATCCTTATGTTCTTCATGCAGTTTCTAAAATTGTCCTTAATGTTAATTTATTTATATTCAAAGTTACAGTATGCTTTAATTTTATTACTTTTACATTATATTCTTTCTTATTAATTTTCAGTAATCCAGATTCTCTTCAAAATTATATTTTTACTAATATTTGTTTTCTTTGATTTTGTGATTGATTTTTGTGATGAGATTTTGCACTATTGCTAGTGTTTATATATTCTACTCCAATTAGTCTCACAATTAATAAAAATATAATTTATTTATTTGAGTTAGGTCCATAGTGTGAAGTGGTACTCTTGGTTCTATTATCTAGGGTCACTACTGGGACCTTTAGCTTCTGTGCTCAAGGGTCACTGATGTCAACAAGATCAGTATTCTAACAGATATCGCTATGAGATATCTCACAAAAAATATTTTTGTGACTTTTAATTAAAATTTATTTCTTCTCACTATTCTGCTTACATATTCTGCCAAAATAAACTAATTATTTAAAAGGTATCTCACAGGGGTCACTCACATGCAAGGCAAGTGTTTTAACTCCCATACTGTACTATCTTTTTAATACATGTAAATTAAACAAATACAAAGCATAACAACCTTGTAGGGTTGAAAAGATAGTACTGGAGTTTAGGATCTAATAGGAGTAATCTTTAAGCCTATTATAGGGCCAGAGATGTGTCTCAATGGTAATTTGCACATATTGCATGCATGAATCTGGTTTAAATTCCCAATCTTGCAACAAACACAAAAATATATACCTATCTCAATTCATTTGCTAATTTTCTGTCTGCTGGATCTGTCCCGTGGTAATAGAGGAGTATTGAAATCTCCTACTACTCTCACATTTCCTTCCATATGTTTTCCACATTTGCAAGAAAATGCCTTAAATATTTTGCTGGCCCTGCATTTGGTGCATAAATTTAGACCAGAGTTAGTTCTTCTCAGTAAGTAGTGACCCTCTTTGTCTCTTATCACTTTCTTGAGGTCAGATGCAATTTGGTCTGCTATAAAAATGGCTGCCCCCTCTTATTTTGTTTTCCATTGGCTTGAATAATTGATTTCCATCCTTTTATGCTAAGTCTATATCTACCCTGTACTTTTAAGTGTGTTTCTTGCAGGCAACAGAAATCCATTTTTTTGTTTCTTTTCTTATCCAACTCTCTACTATGTGTCCTTTTTAGTAATATTTTTTATTTAAACACTTTGATTACAAATATGATTGTATTTGGGTTTCAGTCATGTAAAGAACACACTCCTTCACTGGTGCAACATTAACACCACCAATGTCCCAAATCTCCCTCCTCCCCACCCCACAACCACCTGTACTCTAGACAGGCTTTCCACTTTCCTCATTCATTAACATTGTTATGATAGTTCTCAGTGTAGTTATTTGTCTAACTACACTCATCACTCTTTGTGGTGAGCTTCATGTTGTGAGCTGGACCTTTCAGATCTCCTCTCTTTGTCTCTGAGAATTATAGCAAAAATGTCTTTTATTTTTCTTAAAACCCATAGATTAGTGAGACTATTCTGTATCTATTTCTCTCCCTCTGACTTACTTCACTCAGCATAATAGATTCCATGTACATATTTCATGTACATTTAAGAGTGCAATTGTGTAGGGTGGCTGTTGTTACAATTAGGTGTTTGGAGTCTGTAATTGATCTCTGAGTAGATCATTTAGAATCGATTTTGTTTGTGCAAATAATGTGAGTTCTTTTTTGTCTGAGAATGTTTTTAGTCCTCCCTCTCATATGAATGAGAGTTTTGCCTGATAATGGACTCTAAGTTGGAAGTTTCTCTCATTCACTCATTTAAATATCTCATTTCACTGTCTTCTTGCTTGATTTGCTTCAAATGGGAGATTTGGTTTGGCTCTTATGTTCCTTCCTTTTTACTTGTGTTATTTTTTCTCCCTTATTGCTTCAAGGAGTTCATCTTTCTCTTTGCTTTTTGCCATTTGGAATACTATATGTCTTGGTGTTGGTTTATTAGGGTCTATTTTATTAGGGACTCTTTTCACCTCTTGGATTTGTACTGGAACCTCTTTCCAGAAGAGTGGGAAAGTTTTCTGCAATGATTTCCCTCACCACTTGTTCTTCCCTTTTTCCTAATTCCTCCTTTTCTGGTATTCCTACAATCCATAGATTATTTATTTTATCTTTGTTCATTAAATACCTAACTTTTCATTCTAATGCTTTACCTCTTATTTCCTTATTGGCTTCTTTGTAATTTTTGTTTTGTTGTTTTTATTCAAGAATCATATTCTATATGATTCTCCAACTATAATTCTGAAATTATGGCTTGCTAAGATGTTTTTATTTCTCTTAATTCTATTTGTATGAATTCTCTCGTCTTCTGTAAAAATACTTCTTTGGTTGGTTTATTTGTTCATCTATGGATTTCTTGAACTCTCTGGCTAGTGATTCCTTGATTTCTATTGCCTGGCTTTTATTGCCACTTTTAGGTCCTAACCTATTACCCATGCATTTTGGTGGACTTGGAAACTTGCTAAGATTACTCTCTATATCCCCAGTTGCTAGTGTGTTCCTTAATTTACCCATTTCTTTGCATTTGTTGGTTTGGCTTGGAGTGTTCTGCCTTTGGATCTCAGCCCTCCTTTATCACCATGGTGTGGGGCTGTGTCCCTTCTCTGGTCCTAGGCTGGTATGATGGCTGCAATAACTGAGGTTTGGTGCTGCCCTGAGGTCTCCTCCTTCACATTACCTGCCAGAAGGTGTAGGTGCCCTCTCCCTTACCCCACTGTGGCAAGGTTTCCCCACTCCCTTTATCTGTCAGAAGGTGTAATTCACCTCTGCACACCACCTTCCCCAGAAGCAATAATGGCAGAGAGCTGGTCCGGGCCTGGGTCAGGTTTCCCCTCCATATCTCTATTCATATTGTTTATTTAAGTAAATAATTTGAAAAGAGTATTTTTTAATTAAGTAAATGTGAAAGAATCATCTGTTCTATAATTCATGAAGCTATCTGTGGTATTAAAATATAGACATTCTTACCAATTAAATTAGACATGTACAATAATGAAGATTACAAGAGGCCAAATAACTTATTAAAGTCACCCTTTTAGAGAGCTTTGAAATTGAAAATTGATCTTATTTTTCTTGTTTGCAATGGGCCCCCATTCAAGCTCTGGCAGTATTTATAATTCCCTGAGCATGTCATGAGTGATATCTGAGCACTGAGGTAGGAATAACCCCTGAGTATTTCTGACTGTGGCCCTCTATTCTGGGAAATAAAAAGCAAAGGGAAGAAGAGAGGAGGGAAGGAGAAGGAAGGGAAGGGAGGAGAGAGAAGTGAAAGGAATGGAGAAGGTAAGGAAGGAAGAGGAAGCAAAGGAGGGAGGAAGAAAGAAAAGGAGGAAGGAAAGGAGGGAAGGAAGGAAAGAAGGAAGAAGAAAGGGAAGAATGGATGGAAGAAATGATGGAAGAAACAAAGGAAGAAAGGAAGGAGAAAGGAAAGAAGGAAGGAAAAAGAAAGAAAGAAAGAAATGAGGAAGGGAGGGAGGAAGGGAGGGAGGAAGGGAGAAAAAGGAGGGAAGAAATGATGGAGGGAAGGGAGGGAGAAAGAAGAAATAAGGAAGGATGGAAGGAAGGAAAAAGAAAGAAATAAATGATGAAGGGAGGGAGGAAGGGAGAAAAGAGGAGGGAAGAAATGATGGAGGGAAGGGAGGGAGAAAGAAGAAAGAAAGGAAGGAAGGAAGAAGAAAGTATAAAAGAAAGAAGATAAAGAAAAATAAAGGAAGGGAGGTAGAAAGGAAGGGAGGGAGGGAGAAGGGAAGGGAAGAGAGAAGGAAGGAAGGAGGAAGGAAGGGAGGGAGGGAGAGAGGGAGGGAATTAGGGAGAGATGGAGAGATGCATGCACATCAAATCAAATGCACATAGTCTTCAGTTGTCTTCTGTAGTCCCTGGAGGGACGGTGTTTCAGCTCAGTCCACAAGTCACGGCTGAAGAGGTAGGAGCTGAACTGAACTGTATGCCACTGATCTGGTGAACCCACAATATTGTGCACTTTGTATGAGACCGACAGCAGTGATGATATCTGCGAACTCCTTGATGATGACAATGTCTATGCTGATAACCTCACATCAGATACAGCTGAAGCTCTGTTTGGGCTTACAGATGATGATGTGGAATCCAGTTTTGGAGGATTTTTAACCTTTTTTATTTTCTGCACTTTATTTAAAATTTTAAAGTTATTTTTCCTAGTTTACAGTTTTTCTTTAGCAATAAATATTGAAAAAATTAACCTACTGATTCATCAATTATGATAATTGTTTTGGGTATATATTTTTATTTTTGAAATTGACCAGTGGCTGCTGCATTTTCCATTTCAGCATATACTCGAGTCACAAAGTTTTCCTAGATTTTTTTTCTAATATAATTTTTATTTTAATCATATTGGCTTACATATTGTTGACAATCATATTTTAGGTACAAATTAACATAAAATCAGGGGAACTCCCATCACCAAATTGTCCTCCCTCCACCTCCGTTCCCGTCCTACTTTCCATATCCTCTTCCCTAACACCTGGGGTTGCTAAAGCAAGTGGTCCTTTTTGTGTCTAGCTTACTACCTAGTGGTCTTACACCTATTTGGTCTTGGTTACCCCCTTTTACCTCCCTAATTGGGAGGTGGGAATAGTTAGTTCAAG
>PVKC010034239.1:0-13726 GCA_004027635.1 Crocidura indochinensis | reverse complement strand
ATGACTGTACCATACAACTACAATTATGTTTGTAATCATGTGTTTAAATTAAGATAATTAAAAAAATTAAAAGAAACTGTGGTACATATGTACAATGGAATATTATGCAGCCATCAGAAGAGATGAAGTCATGAAATTTTCCTATACATGGATGTACATGGAATCTATTATGCTGAGTGAAATAAGTCAGAGGAAGAGAGATAACACATAACAGTCTCACTCATCTATGGGTTTTGAGAAAAATGAAAAACATTTGTGTAATGATTCTCAGAGACAAAATAGAGGAGGACTGGAGGTTCCAGCTCCTGACATGAAGCTCACCACAGAGATTGTTGGGTGCAGTCACAGAAATAATTACACTGAGAACTATCATAACAAAATGTGACTGAATGAGGAAAATAGAAAGCCTGTCTAGAGTACAGGCCAGTGTGGGGTGGGGAAGAGGGACACTTGGGATATTGCTGACGGGAATGCTGCTCTGGTGAAGGGTTTCTTTTATATATAAAAAGAATAAAAAATGAATAATTAAATAAAGTAAAAAAAGTAACTAAGGCTATTTAGAAAATTTAGAAGATAAAGTCTAAAAATACTGTTTTCTTCAAAGGACTAGTATAAAAAGTAAAGAACTATTTATAGAGCTACAAATGGACATGAACAGACAAAAATCTTGTTTTTTTTTATAAAACAATGAAGATCAAGCTCACTGATTTTAAACTATGATACAACATGTAGTAATATTTAGACATATTGCATTGGAATAAAAAGATACAAGGCTCAATAAAAATTAAGAATTCAGAAATAACTCTATATTTATATGAATTAATTTAATCAAAGGAACCAAAAGCTAAAATAAAAAACACCTCATAAATGATGCTGGGGAAATTGTACAGTTATACAAAGAATGAAATTAGACTGCAATCTCACATTATACACAAAAATTTAAGCTGTATAAAAGATGAAACCTAAATAGATGGCAGAAAATCTATGTAATACACTTCATGAAAACAGACTTATTAATATTTTTGGGAACACAACTCCAATGGCAAGGTATACAAAAGCAAATAGACTGATAGAGATTACATAAAATGAAAGGCTCTGTATATTGATATAAACTAGTTTTAAAATGAAAAGGCATTCCACAAACAGGAGAAATGATATATGTTGCATAGACACGAGAAGAGGTTTCTATTTAAGAAAAAAGAATTGCTACAACTAATCAGCAAAGTTTCATGTAGTCCAATAAAAATGGTCAGAAAATCTGAATAGATACTCCTCCAAAGAAGACAGACATCATCATTTGTTACTGGGTAAAGAGAAATAAGACAGTAAGATATCAGTTTATAGGGGCCAGGCGGTGGCGCTGAAGGTAAGGTGCTTGCCTTACCGCGCTAACCTTGGACGGACCGCGGTTCGATCCCCCGTGCCCCATATGGTCCCCCAGGCCAGCCAGGGGCGACTTCTGAGCGCATAGCCAGGAGTAACCCCTGAGCGTCACTGGTTGTGGCCCAAAAACCAAAAAAAAAAAAAAAAAAAAAAAAAGATATCAGTTTATAACCACGAAACGAGTTTCCATCAAAAAGACAAAAGTGTTGGCAAATGTGTGGAGAAAAGTAAATGGTTGCATACTTTTGGTAGAAATGTAAAGTAATGCAACCTCTGTTAATTACACTATAGAGCTATTGAGGCTTTTTAAAAATTAAATTTAAATCTATCACACAATACAGGCACTGTGTACAAAAGCACTATTATTGAAGGCAAGATTAAGAAGATGTAGTACACACATGCAATGAATACTACTTAGTTATAAAAAAGATAAAGTCTTGCCATTTTGACAACATACAAAGAATTTGAGGAAATTAACCTAAGTGAAATAAGTCAGAAGAGGAAAGGCATTTAAATGCCAGAGAATTTACACATACATAAAGAAACAAAGGGAAGGAAGAAATAAAAATGAAACTAAAACAATCTTTTGGACTCTGAATGCTGAACTTAGGTTACAGAAGGTAGGGAACAAAAAGTGAAAGGGGTCCAATAGACTATAGGAGAGGGTTAATGGTATACCAGTAAGTTACATTATATTTGTGTGGTAATTCATGTGGAGAGATGTGGATATGTATTCTTAAAACACATACACTGTGGGGCCTGAGCGATAGCACAGTAGGTAGGGCATTTGCTTTGTATGTGGTACACCTCGGTTCCATTCCTGGCATCCCATATGATACCCAGAGCTTTGCCAATAATCACCTCTGAGCTCAGAGCCTGGAGTAACTAAACCTGAGTGCTGCTGGTGTGGCCCCAAAACAAAACAAAACAAAAAAATCGCCAAAAATCCCAAGTCAAAAAAAAAAAAAACCCAAATAGATAAAAACCTATACACTGTTGAAAACTAGTATTACTTCAATAATATAAAAGATTTTTAATTTTAGTGATGTTTGTTAACAAAAATATGCCATAATATAAACCTTTTGTTTATATTAATGAAACTAAGATAAAATGTGTTTGACTATCTATTGTTTTGCTTTAACTTTTCAACTTTTTGCTTTCGACTTTCAACTTCTGCTTTAACTTTTCAACTAACATTGAGAGACTTCTTAATTGTACTTTTATTTGTGAATAGAGACCTTTCTTCAGATATTATTTCTGCATTTTGGGGTAGGAATTGTTTTCCGGTGAATTCAATTAAAAAACATATTTTTAGAGCCTGCTATATGCTTTTAAAAGAAAATTTAGGGGAGCATTATTTACAATAGCCAAAATCTGGAAACAACCCAGATGCCCAGCAACCGATGAGTGGCTAAAGAAATTGTGGAACATCTACACCATGAAATACTATGCGGCTGTTAGGAAAAATGAAGTCATAAATTGCCTATTCATGGAAGACATGGAGACTATTATGCTGAGCAAAATAAGCCAGTTGGAGAGAAACACAAAATAGTCTCAGTCATCTGTGAGATTTAAGAAAAATAAAAGACAGTATAACACTAATACCTAGACACCAATAGAGATGAGGCTTGGAAGGACCAGCACATGATATGAAGCTTATCACAAAGAGTGGTAAGCACAGTTAGAGAAATAACTACATTAACAACTACTATGAAAATGATAGAAATACAATGTCTGTCTCAAAGACAGGCAGGGAAAGAGGGAGAGGAGGGAAATGGGGGACACTGGTTGTGGGAAAGTTGCATTGGTAAAGGGGGTGTGTATTTTATGACTGAAATCCAATTACAAACATGTTTGTAACCATGGTGCTTAAGTAAAGAAATTATTAAAAAGAGAAATTTGAGGGGACTGTGAAAACTATTTAATATGTGGATATTATGGGTTTTTCCTTTTTATCTTGTGGAGAAGATTATGACTTCAGTTTTTTCTAAAGTTCAAGGAAGAATGTGCAGTATAATAAAAAAATACACTAATGAAGTTCAATGACAGAACTCAACATGAAAAGACCAATTATACTTAAGTAGGATTAATATAGAGGAAAGAATGCTCATGAATAATGACTTTTAGAAAGTTTTTTGTGTTAATTGAGTCAATTTTTAGATTAACTTTTTCTAAATGATAGTCAATAGTTTCAAAAATAAGTAGCTTATTTTAAAATATACTATTAGAATGTAAAGCAGAACATTTTATAGAGCATATTAAAGTACTTTAAGAAATAGAATCATTTAAAATGTAAAATCTCATATTCCTACTTGACTATTCAGAAAAATTAATTAATATATTATACTTAGCATTTAAAAGTGAGAAGAAACCAACACATTTTATTTGATCAAAACTGCCTAGTTTTATTAAAGACAACTTTATGATTGGATTACTTAGTTTAAATCATTAGATTCTAGAATCTTAGAGTCAGCTCACACAGTGAAAATGAATGTTAGTAAGCTGGGACAACTTATCCCATTTATTTGTATGCCTTTTGCTCATTATCATTTCTGTGAAATGACTTCAATAAATCCCTTCTTTTTTGGGTTGGAGCAGTACCACAGCGGTAAGGTGTTTGCCTTGCATGTGGCCAACACAGGATGTACCCTAGTTCGATTCCCGGAATCCCATATGATCCTTCGAGTCTGCCAGGAGTGAATTCTGAGTGCAGAGCTAGGAGTAACCCCTGAGTACTATTGGATGTGACCCCTCCCCCAAAATCCCTACTTTGATAAACATTACCTGGATTATTAGCTTCTTTAATACTCATATTTGATTTAATTCATTTCTGAGTTTTCTATTATAGTTTCAACTCAATATATGGAATGACATTAGTAATAAAATTTATTATTTACTCTTTTAGTGTATTTTCTCTTAGGCCTAGAGTTCCTGTCCTCTGTGGAACTGAGCGAAGACTGGAATGAGGTATGATGTTGAATCAGTGTTCTGCAGAGGAAAGTAGAAATGGACAATCCAAATCAAACTGCTCAAAGTACAAGAAAATCATTTTTTAACAAGAAATGAAACCAAGTATTATAAACAAACTTTTGAGCCATTCTAATATATACAAAACTGCCCATTGGAAATTTCCACTGAGATAGCTGGTTTACCTTAAATGGAAAACTTTTGAGAATTGGTGTGTTGTTCTCCTCTGTTTCCTGTCACTATTTTCCCATTCCTGTATCACTCTATTTCAGTATGGAAACTTTGGAGTCAGTTTGGATGGACCTCTACTTCTCCCTTCTTTTCTATTATTTATGAGAATCTCAACCAATTTTTTTTTACATATAAAATATTTACAACTCATGGAACAATGGTTTGCACACATGTTTTATTAATGTTTAACACCTCATATGTAACACCTCTAACCTGGTAGGTTTCTATTGATGCTACTGTTATTTCTTTTTTAATTTAAATTGTTTTGTTTTTAAATGGAATTGGGGTAATTTCAAGTGAGTCAGGCACTCTTTTAGACATTATCTTATTCTCTTTCATTCCTCTATTTCTATTTTTCTTTATAAAAATGGTTAGATAAAAACAATAATGGTCAATTTAGTTGTTTAAAATAAATTCGAATATTACTTGTGGGAAAATGTAGAATGACAATGGCACTAGTAAGGTATTCTTTTATTTGGATTTTCTAATAATTTGAAACAAGAATTTTTCCCTTTGAAAATAAGATGAAAATAACCATTATATAATTTTATATTTAATAGTTTTATTATACTTATGGAGAATCTCCACACAATGTCAGACTCCTTAGGTGGGTTATTATTTTCTAGTAGGGTTAATTATAATTAAAAAAAAAGAGCTATCGTTATTTGAGATTAGAATAGAAAGGTATCTTTAGTGCAGGTGGAAATTTCATCTTTAAAAACAACACTTTGTGTCTTACCTGTATTTTTGTTTTGTTTTGTTTTAATTTGGGGCCATACCCGGCAGCACTCAGGAATTATTTCTGGCTCTGTGCTCAGAAATTACTTCTGGTAGACTTGGAGACCATATTGGATGCTAGGTAATGAACTCAAGTTGACCTTGTGCAAGAGAAATGTCTTACTTGCTGTGCTACTACTCTGGCCTCATGGTCTACCTGTCTTAAAATTTTCAATTTATTATTGTTTTGGGTAAACTCCCAGAGTTACATTCAGTTGGATAAAGTTACCAGATTCTGTTAATTAGATGGAAAAATATATGAATTTTTATATATAATATATATACTATATATGTATATATAGTATATATATTTGTATATATATTTTTATATATAGTCAAAAACTATATATATAGTTTTGACTCTTTCTCATAATTCATATACATAAAACATATGAGTTGTGTTACATGGTTTCGACTTAAAAGTTGGGATTTTCCAAACATTAGTAAATTAAAAAAGTTCAAGTTTAATTCAAATTTAATTTAAAACTTTGTTTTGTTATTATAATCGCAAAGTCAGAATCACAAAGTATAACAATATGGATAAAAATTAGGAAAAAATATTATTTTAAATTTTCTATGCTCTACTCAACTCATTTGAAAAGCCTTTCCAAAATATGTGTTGTTGATGTTTGTAATTCTGATGTTTATTGAATTCAAATAAGAACTGGATCAACAAACCTCTATAGTGAGCATAATTTTCTTTTAAATATATTCTTTTATTTAGTTTTGGTCATCATTTAGGAAAAAAAACAAACATTGATATCTGAGTGAAATGTGATTTTTAAAAGAGTGAAATTTTAAATGTGAAACTCTGGAAAATGTTTATTCTTATTTTATCTATCTTTTGTTTATATACATTAGTGTATTAAAATATCTATTCAATAAAGTTTCAAAGGACTCTATGTATCAAGTAAAATATCTATGAAATAAGAAAGTTCTGGGACTAGAGTGATAGCACAGAGGTAGGGCATTTGTCTTGCATGCAATCGACCAAGGATGAACTGGGTTCAATCCCTAGCTTTCCATCTGGTCCCTGAGCCTGCAAGAATTGATTTCTGAGGGCAGAGCCAGAAGTAATCCTTGAGAGCTGCTAGGTGTGGGCTAAAACAACCAAACAAACAAAAATAGAGATCTATCAGCTAGCTTCTTAAATTATGGGTTTAAGTTGAGGGGGTTGCAAAACTTTTTTTTTTTTGGTTTCTGGGTCACACCCAACAGCGCTCAGGGGTAACACTCCTGACTCTATGCAGGCTCGGGGGACCATATGGAATGCTGGGATTTGAACCACTTTTCTTCTACATGCAAGGCAAACGCCCTACCTCCATGCTATATCTCCGGCCCAAAGGTTGCAAAACTTTTGTTATAAAATAAATGTATGAAAACTAAATCTGTGACTTATTATCAGTACATTTCTGATTTGTAAACCCCAGGCTCTTGTAAAAATTTCTCAGGACATAAGTGGAAAAAATGTAAGAAATAATAATAAGATACATGACAGTTCAATTGATTGCTTTCTTTCCTAAATAGCAAATATAATTATAACTGATGGCACCATTTATTTAGAAAAATATGGTGATACTGAATACCTTATAGAGCTGTTATAAGAGAAATAAACACAATAATATAGAGTAGGATTTGCTTTTTAGTAAGTACAAAATAAACATCAACAATATATTATATATATTTATTATTATTATTTTTTGGTTTTTGGGCTACACCCGGTGGTGTTCAGGGGTTACTCCTGGCTATTTGCTCAGAAATAGCTCCTGGTAGGCATGGGGGACCATAGGGATGCTGGGATTCTAACCAACCACCTTAGGTCCTAGATCGGCTGCTTGCAAGGCAAACACCGCTGTGCTATCTCTCCGGCCCCAATATCAGCAATATTTTAATTGACTTAAGAACAATGACATAATTTTGAATAAAACGCAGCATTATTAAGTAAAAATATAATAATAACAATACTTATAGATGATATTCTGGCTGTCAATGTGAAGCCATTCTTTTCTACTTACATTGCAGTCACATTTGAAGAAACTGATGGAATAGCTCGAAACTTGTTCTTATCACAGTCAATCTCTAAACCGTGGCAAACACACTGTGCTGGCACAGAACTGACCACTGAATAAGAAGGGAGTAGGAAGGAATGGGGGCAGTTAGGGGTGAGAAAGAAGGGGGTTATGAAAAGAAAGAAATGAAAACTATGAGAAAATTATTAAGTACAAAAGCAAGTCATGCCTTACCCAAGCAAGTTGGGCAAAGTCTTAAGTTAAAGTTTCAAAGTTTTCTTTTTCATTAAAATGATGCTAGAACATTAAGATAAGGAAACAAACACTTATCATACCAAGCATTTTTTCAAATAAAAGACTTTCTCTCCAATTGTTGCAAAATGAAGTCATATCTGCTTTCTGTCATCTTCAGAGAGCAACTATGTCTAAGAGTGACAAGCCAGTAAAACTAGCTTTAATGTCTATAATGGAGGTGCTTCTTAAGAATAAAGTATTATCACTATACTATCTTTTGACCAATCCACTACAGGAAGCTTGTAACAAAGAGGCGGGTTTGCAGTTAGGTTAGAGAAGGGTCCACTATGACAATGATAGTTGCAACTGATCACTCTGGGCAAAAACAGGGTACTGAAAGGGGATATCATGATAGACATGGTACCTCTTCACTAATAATAGTGCAAATCACATTGTCAAAGGAAAAAAGATAGAGCAAGATAGAGAGTGAGAGCGAGTGAGAGAAAAAAAGAGAAGGTGAAATGTCTGCTCAGAGACAGACAGGTGGGGAGGAAGATGAAAAACATGCACTGGTAAAGGGAGGTGTACATTGTTTGACTGAAACTCAATCATAAACAATTTTGTGATGATGGTGTTTAAATTAAAAAACAATTAAGGGCAAAAGGAAAAGAGAGAGAATAGAGAATTAATAGCATAAACAAGCCTTTAATGGAGATTTAAGTCTATTTATCCACTGAAAAAGATGACATTTGAGTAGTATACTTTAGTCATGAAATATTTTTTTATCATGATAACTACTCACAACTACATAGTTATCCATCTCAGTGGAAAGAGAGAATGAAATGTATGACTTTGGTTAACTTGTGAGGGTTGTAGTATTAAATGTTGTTGTGTATTTCTAATTCCAATTAAAGACCTTCTCTATGTAAAAAATATTTCAAATAAATGGTGTGTTCATATAGCTAAACAAAAGCAATTTCTGAGCATGGAGCCAGGAGTAACCCCTGAGCACTGCCGGGTGTGACCCAAAAACCAAAAAAAAAAAAAAAAACCAAACAAACAAAAGCTGAAAGCATTCTTAAGTATTATTTATCAAGTTTGATCTCCTCTGATAAAGCATCAGAATGGATAATTACTGGGAATGATGAACAGTATTTCTTCTTTAACATGTATAGCTGAGTTGACAGACACATATATCTACTGGAAACAGACAAATTAGATATGGATCACGGTCCAGCTATGCCAATGGCTAGATTCTCCATTTATGTCAGATATTAAGAACAGGATCTGTGTAGCCAAGTCAACCAACTTTCTTGAAGAATCCAAAAATATTATGTTCTATGTATAAGTATCAAAGTTTAAATCAATAATAGCTAACTTAAACATTTTAAGAGAGATTAAGTCCAAAATAAGTTTCTATGAGAATTTTTTTACTTGCAGGTTTCCCTTCTAATAAAGTCTTTATAGTGTGACAGGAGTGATAGTAGAGCAGGTAAGGCGTTTGCCTTGTACATGTCTACCCAGGGTTCAACCTTATGTATGTCATATGGTCCCTGAGTACCACTAGGGATGATTCCTGGAAGCAGAGCCAGGAGAGAGCCCCAAATAAAAAATTAAAACAAACAAACAAACATAAACCAGCTCCAACAAAACAACAATGATCTTATAGTAAAGTAGCAAGAGAAAAGATATGTGTTTTAAAGGAAAAAAAGGCATTTCTTTGTTTTCTATACTAGTGGATTAGTATATAAAAATGAGCAAACTTGGCTACAACCTTTGAAATATTAGTGTCATGCTGCTAGGCATGAATAACAGATATACCTCTTCTCAAAGCCACTGCATCCTCCTTTACAGGCAAAGGAGCTAACTAGGTTGTAATTTGTGTTTTGTAAGTTTCTGTCAGGAACTTTTAAACAGTTTATACTTGTAAGTAATCATGTTGATTATGGTTCTCTGAAAACGGATACAATTTCTTACTGCCCAATTTGAACGAGAAGGGAGAAAAGAGAGAAAGAGAAGGGGAGAGAGATATTGAAAGTTAGATGGAGGGTAGTGAAACTGGCATTGATTCCAGTGTGTTTTGTGTCTAGACTAGAGACTAGTTAAGACAAATTCTATGTAATATTTTCTTTAAAAGGGGCAATGAAAAAGAACACCTAAAGTTCAGCAATTTCCAAAAATGAAAGAATGATGATAAAAGCTGTGCCACTTAAATTTATTTTATGGTATATTTTAAGTGTATGTAACACAGATACCAAATTATGCCAAAATGCTCATTAAAAAATCCTTTTACCAGGGCATATTTTCAATCAGAAAGAGATGACATTTTGTGCCCCAAACCATCAGATTTCAAGCATTTGCCTAAAGCAAACTTTTCTGGTCACATTTTGAACTCATAAATAGAAATGTTATTGATGTGACAAAGTCTCCCTGCAATAATAGGAATTATTCTGTTAAATAAAATCCTTTTTTTTAAAAAAAATCATTTTTCATGCAGACACACTGGGGAAAGCAAGACATTGGGTATCACACCCTGTACTGTAGCTCTGACTGTGTGGTTCTGAGTGGTGTGGACATATGGTTTTGGAGATCAAACTCAGGGGCCCACATATCCTCAGCATCTATTCTACCAGATGAGCTCTCTTCTTAGTTCTTCTTTACAATTAAAAAGAATAAAAAATGTATGTAGCAGCAAATAAATTTTGGTAGCCTCTGGCTGGTAAAATTATAGTCAAGGATTCTTCCCAAACATCTTCACGTCCCCAATTTCTCAAATTAAACTTTATGAACATATAGATCTAGGTTAAATAGAATATATTCCTTCATATTGGTCTTGAGATATGTAACTTGTAAATATAAGTAATAATTATAATTTTAATGATAATAAAACATAACTCTATTATGTTCTTCATCCAGCCAAAAGGCCATTATAAGCTTTTAAAGTCATATTACATACCATATTCAGTTTTCTTTTCCATAAATCCTTAAATAATAATCAGATTCAAATAAAACGACACAGAAGAAACCTTAGGTATCATTCTCAAGCTTTGATCCTATTTTCTACAGCTTTTAAGTTTGGGAAATATATTTACTACATTGCTTCTTGAATTGGTTTTAGATAATTCATTAAAATGAAGTTAGTTCTTTAAGAAGTACTGGTAAAATTATCTCTTCAGTTTTTTATATATTACTTATTGTGTAACTCCATTCCTTCATGCATATGTAATTAGATTTGTGAGAAAGTTCTCCTGGACATCAGAACCAGGCAAAAATTTATTTCTCTCTGTGACTTAAAGTAACACTCCCCCATTTGTTTGTTTTGATTTCCAAGGTTACATAACCCATTATTTTCCCTCCTTGATTAAATGATCGCAAATTCAGAACTAAGTATTGGATGCATGAACTTTCTCAGTGAAGATTTCCTTATATGATTTTTCATCACCAATTTCTTTTTAATTCACTATTAATTTTTTCTGTAATATTAATGACTAACGGCTTCTAGTCATCATTTTTATTGTAAACTGCCTAAATATTTTTTGGGTATAAAGTAAAAAAAGAGAAAATTAAAATCTAATAAGTGTAGAGAATATACATCAAAACTGAAAAATATACTTCTTAGCATAAAATGGTGAAATCTATCTTTTGTATTATATAAGCAATTTAACTTTTTTCTTCCTCTAGTAATTTAGTTTTAAAATGAGCAAATACTAGTCACTAGATTCTGAGAGAGAAAAGGGTACACTGTGCATCCCTTCTAGTTAGAAATCTTTAGGGTATTTTTAAATCTAGTAGTCTCATTGGAATAATAAACCCAAATAAAATATTTAAAAGTTGTATTTTACAATTTATGGTAAATACATACCGAAAGAATTTAAGATTGATTTCTAATTCTTGACTATTTTTGCAAAGGGTTTGAAGAGCTAGGCCCACAATGACCATTTTATGAGACAAATGTATATATTTAAAATAGAAAGAAACTGTTCAAAAGGAAATAATTTAAATAAATCTTTCTGTTAGAAGATTTGATAGAGTAAAATTTCAGTGTTACATAGTCCCACATTTGTAATGTTTTTGTGAATTTTCATCATAGGACTTATACAAATAAAAAGATCCTTAACTATATTTTACCCTTTACCTTTCTGTAAAGGAAAGTAAATTACTCTGCATCTCTTTCCCATATCAAATTTCCTTAAGGAAACAAACAGAAAGCATCTCATAGTTGTACCTGGGCTACCACTGTCCCCCCCCCCCCCAATTTTGAGAAGTGTATAGTTATCTAAACTATGGTTTAGACCCCAGAAGTTTTTTCACTTGCAAACATAAACTTCAAACAATTCTCTTTTATAGTTCCAATTATATTAGAGCTTATCATGACTGTGAAATGGAGACATAGCATATAGTAACCCTGAACAAGTGACATTAATTTTGTTTGCAATACTTGACATAACCTATTAATTTTGCACTTAAGAACTTGAGTTATTTCTAAATAAAATTCTCAAAATATGACTGCATGTATATCGAGTGTGAACATAGAAAACTGAAATTAAAACTTTCAAAATATATTGAATGCAGATACTGAAAACATAGTGTCTGATTGTGACTTTATAAACAAAGCAGCTTAGTCTCATTGTTACTTACAACATTCAGATGTTATTGACTCAAAGGAATACTTAGAAATAATTCTGTAGTGAGTGAAGAATTCGTCAAATTCCATTGGCCATCCATTGTTGTCCCCTGAAATAAAAATTAGAGAGCATAAAAGTTCAAGAAAAGAAACATTGTGAAGTATTAAAGAAAATAATTGGGGCCCGGGAGATAGCATGGATATCTCAGGGTTTAAACCTGGATCTGTGCTCAGGTATCACCTAAAACAAGCTCAGGGACGGTGTGGAACACTGGCTTCTAATCCAGGACTGTTGTGTGGAAGGCAAACATGCTACCTGCTGTACTATTGCTCTGGCCTCACATGAATAAATCTTAAATAAAGCCTCATTTAGGAACTTCATTTTATTTATTTATAGTATATTTAATATACTATATATTATTATTAATATTTAATTGTAACATACCATTCATTAATATTTATATATGGTATCTTAATTTGTAATTAATATTTTAATATATTAATTATGATTTCTTTGATCTTCATCACTCATTAAAACTGATGTTGAAAATAAATTATAATGAAGACATGATCATGCTGGTTAAATTATAAAAAGAATTAAACCTATATGACTAGTCTAATCTCATTCCTTTTCAAAATCTTCCTAAGTTCATATCAAGTGATATCATATAAGTGATATCAAGAATAATTTTTCCAGGCTGACAAGAAAGTTAAAATAATGGAGCACATGTCCAGCAGGTGAGGGACCCTAAGCTTGATCTCTGTTACAGCTCCTCAAACACTGAACCCTTAGGTTGCACTCTGGGCATGATCCTTCTTGAAAAAAAAAGGGATTATTAATCATAGATGTTTTCCATCTATCTTTGCCATCTATGATATCAAATTTCTATTTATTGCTCACAAGGGCTTGGTCCTCTCCATGTTGTACTGATCTGCTCTTCATAAACTAAAGAAATTGAATTGATTCGGGGAGCACTCTGTCTAAGTGGACATGGGAGACCACCGTTTTTATTCAGTACAACAAAAAGAAGAAAAAGGAAGCAAATTCCTATTTCCTTTTTAAAAATTATGACACAATAAATGGTAAATATTCTTAGTTGTGGGGAAAAGAAAAATAACTTTTCTTTACAAAATTCTTCATGACCTTTTCCCTTTCTTTTTTATGGGAGAGATATTACAGGTCTAAGGTGCTTGTTTTGTATGAGGCTGACCCATTTTCTATTCTTCGTAGCACACATAGTCTCCTGAGCACCACCAATAGTGATCCCTGAGCACAAAAACAGGAGTAAACTCTTAATGTGGCAAAGATAAATTTTGAAAATTTGTGTTTGTCAGAAATGATGCTAAGATCAAAAAGAAAAAAAAAGACAAAAAAAAAGAAATGATGCTAACATAAATTATTTCTGCCATGAATATATTATTCAACTTTATTTAGTTGCATTATTTTGGTGAAATTGCTTTTATAATACGATGGTTTCAACTTTTATGAAAGTACATTCAA
>PVKC010034238.1:0-13757 GCA_004027635.1 Crocidura indochinensis | reverse complement strand
ATATGGGGCACCGGGATTCGAACCGATGACCTTTTGCATGAAAGGCAAACGCCTTACCTCCATGCTATCTCCCGGACCCCTAATTAATAGATTTCTTGAAGATTTGTGTGTTTCTTGAATATGTATTGCTGTTTCTTGAAGCTCTAGATCATACTCCTCAGCTGTTAAATCATTTCATTTCCTCTAATAGTTGTTAAATGAAACTTGGTCTGTGTAAGTGACCTGTTGCTTGTGCGTGTGTTTTTTTTTTTTTTTTGAAGGTCCTTAAATGGCTACAGAGTAAGAGTGTATAGGACAAGATTCCGCCACCCAGTGGTTTACTGGCATAAGCACTCATCATGATCTCTTCACTCGCACCATGATCGTTATGAATGATCAGGTAAAAATCGTTTGTATTTTTAAAAAGAAACACTTACAATTCAGATATCTTATACCCCTCTGATCAGTAAGTTAACGCTGTAATTTTTCACCTTTTTTTTTGTTTGTTTTGTTTTGTTTACTTTTAGTCCACACCTCATGATACTCAGGGATTGGTTACTCCTGGTAGGTTCAGGGGACCCTATGGGATGCCAGGGAATCAAACCCGAGTTGGCCATGTGCAAGACAAAAACGCCTTGCCTTACTGGGCTATCACTCTGTTGATTAAAAATTTCTTGTTCTGGGGGCCCAGGAGATAGCATGGAGGTAAGGCGTTTGCCTTTCATGCAAAAGGTCATCGGTTCAAACCCCGGTGCCCCATATGGTCCCCCGTGCCTGCCAGGAGCAATTTCTGAGCATAGAGCCAGGAGTAACCCCTGAGCATTGCTGGGTGTGACCCAAAACCCCCCCCCCCCAATTTTTTTTTCTTGTTTTTAAAACGCATTTTATGAAGGTGTCATTCTTTTATTTGTTTTTAAAGGTTTGTACTTGAAATTTGTGCATCATTTTAAACTTTTGGCTAGCAGATTAAGCAGGTTTCAAAGGGATAATTTTCCCCCACATTTGTGCCACATGTGGTGGTCCTCAGAGAGTGTTCTTCGCTCTTAGAGGCCTTAGGAATTATTTATGGTGGACTCTGGGAACCAGATAGGATGCCAGAATTGAACTCTGGTTGGCCATTTGCAAGTCAAATGACCTATATTTTTTGCACTGTTGCCCCAGCCGACAGAAATGTTTCTAACCTTTCATCTTAATATTTATTATGTATTTATTTATTGATTTTGAGCCACACTCAGTAGCATTTGGGCTATTCCTGACTCTGCACTCTGGAATCACTCGTAGCAGTGTTCAGAGGACCATAGGGGGTGCCAGGTCAACCACGTGCGAGGCAAATACCCTACCTGCTGTGCTATCACTCTGGCCCCTTGATTAAAATATTTCAATTGTAAGTGTGACCATATCTCATCATTAAGGGTCCACAAGTTGGTTTGTAAGCATTTTTACGCAATAAAGATGGGACAGTATTCTGTTGATTGAGCTGACGGAAATTAATTTTTTTCCCTTCGTTTTGTCTCCTGGATTAGGTACTAGAACCACAGAATGTCGATCCTTCTATGGTTCAAATGACCTTTCTAGATGATGTTGTTCACTCTTTGTTAAAAGGTGAAAATATTGGCATTACATCACGACGAAGGTCTCGTGCCTGTCAAAATAGTAACACTGTTCACGTAAGTATGTTGTTTAGTGCTGAATTCTTATGCAAAATACTTTCCCCTGGGTGTTCATCGTCGTTGTCATTAATCAGCAGTCATCGTTCCATGGTCATTTTAGGGTCATTACACACGTGCCCAAGCAAATAGTCCGAGACCAGCAATGAACTCCCAAGCTGCTGTACCAAAACAGAACGCACACCAGCAACCAAGAAATGCACGCCCGAATAAGAGGAAGGGCTCAGATAGCAGTATACCAGATGAAGAGAAAATGAAGGAGGAAAAACATGATTATATAGGAAGAGGAGGTAAGACTACTTCTTATTTTATTGTTTTGAGTCACTCTTGGCAGGCTGGGGGGACCAGACCATATGTGATGCCAGGATTCTAAGTGGGGTCTGTATTTATTTATTTATTTATTTATTGTTTTTGGGTCACACCCAGCAGTGCTCAGGGCTTACTCCTGGCTCCATGCTCAGAAATTGCTCCTGGCAGGCACGGGGGACCCTATGGGGCACCGGGATTCGAACCGATGACCTTTTTCTTTTTATTTATTTATTTATTTATTTATTTATTTATTATTATTATTTTTTCTTGGTTTTTGGATCACACCCGGCAGTGCTCAGGGGTTACTCCTGGCTCCATGCTCAGAAATTGCTCCTGGCAGGCACGGGGGACCATATGGGGCACCAGGATTCGAACCGATGACTTTTTGCATGAAAGGCAAACACCTTACCTCCATGCTATCTCCCGGGCCCCCACTTTTTATTTTTTTTAAGAAATGAGAATAAAAAGCATATGTCCACAGTTTGCTTACTTCATACGATCTGGAAAATAAGACCTTTCTTTTTCCTTAATGTTGCAGAAAATCCTAAAGGTAAAAATAAGCCATTGATGAGCAAAAGACGGAAACTTCCCGAGGAGGAGGAAAAGAAACTAAACATGAAAAGACTGCGCACGGACACTGTTTCAGACTTTTCGGAGAGCAGTGATTCAGAAAACTCAAATAAGAGGCTGATCAATAACTCCTCGGAGCAGAAGCTCGAGAACGAGTTGAAAAATAAAAACATGTCCAAGGTGAACGGCGAAGGGAGATCGCAGGCTCACGAGAAGACGGGAGAAGAGACGCCGATGGACCACCAGCCTCCTTGGGATCCAGCGCAGGATGATAAGAAGCACGAGGAAGAAAAGCCAAAGTGTGTCGACGCCCAGCTGCAGGAAAAACTGCTCACCCATTCCTCGGAACAGTCGGCACTTGCTGAGCATAGCCGCAATGAACCGCTCCTTCAGGATTACAACGCTGATAAAACGCATGCCGTGGAATTACCACCAAAGGAGAAGTTCGTGTCCAGACCACCGACCCCAAAATGCGTCATCGATATTACAAGCGACTCAAACGCAGAAAAGGGGGTTCAGGAAAACGCAAGTCCCTTTGGCCTTCCGGCGGTTCAAAAAACGGATCCTAACGTGAGCGATTCCAAATACTCCCACGTGAACGCAAAATACCTGGAAACCGCCAGACAGGATTCTGACCCGCGGTGGGTCGGTGACGTGGCTAAAGTGGATTTAACCCAACCGAGTGCCAGGAACACCCCTTCGGGAAGCGATCATCCGACGGTGGAGAAGGAGAAAAGCCAGTACGTCTCTTACATGTCCGCCGGTGGAGTTGCTGGCGCAGACGACAAGCTTCCCAAGCGAAGTCCCCCCCCAGAGACTCTCAAACCCAATAAGCTTAGTGCTCCGGCGGAGGTGCACAAAGCGAAATCCCACCCCTCGCCCGAGGTGGCCAGAGCTAAAGTCGCCCATTCTCCCGATGCTGTGAAGACCAAGGCCGCTTACGCCAACAACCAGGCTGCCGGTGAGAGAAGACTGGCCAGCAAGATGGAGCACGAGCTGACCAGATGTACCTTCCACCCGGTGTCTTCTCGAGGCGGCGCGTTGGAAGCCACCAAGAGTCCCCTCATCATCGACAAGAACGAGCATTTCACTGTTTACAGGGATCCCGCGCTGATCGGCTCGGACACGGGGGCGAACCCCATGTCCCCTTTCCTGAGCCAGCACCCCTTCCCTCTGCACTCCTCCTCGCACAGAGCCTGCCTCAACCCAGGGACGCATCATCCTGCCTTAACCCCCGCACCGCACCTGCTGGCCGGCTCGTCCGGCCAGGCGCCGCTGCCCGCCATCAACGCGCACCCGCTGACCGGCGGCCCCCACCACTCTGTCCATCACCCCCACCTGCTGCCCGCCGTGCTGCCCGGCGTGCCTCCCGCCTCCCTGCTCGGCCACTCGCGGCTCGAGACTGCCCACGCCAGCAGCCTGAGCCACTTGGCGCTGGCCCACCAGCAGCAGCAGCAGCTGCTGCAGCACCAGTCGCCCCATCTCCTAGGACAGGCCCACCCGTCCGCCTCCTACGGGCAGCTGGGGCTCTACCCGATCATTTGGCAATACCCCAACGGGACCCACGCGTACTCAGGGCTCAGTCTCCCGTCTTCGAAGTGGGTTCACCCGGAAAACGCCGTGAATGCCGAATCCTCGTTAAGGAGGGTAAGTCGCGCCGGGCCTCTCTCTGTTTGGCCGATCGCTCGACGGCTGGTAGCAGTTGGTTGTTTTCATCAGGCACTTAATTTTTTTCAGACTTTAGTTCGAGATAGTTTCGTTACTCACTTAGGCCAGTTACTGAAACTGAAAATGTTGGAGTCGGTGGAAGTTGAAATCTCCTAAAAGACTTTGAAGCCAGTTTCAAGGGGCGTAAAACTGGTTCTGGTGATCTTTTAACATATCTTACGACGATCGAGTGTCCTCATAGCTAATTATGTTTTTCAATAGTCCAAACTTATTCTTGAGCAAATAATTAAATGAAAATCCGGGATAAAATTTATATACAAATGGGGGGCCAGGCGGTGGCGCTGGAGGTAAGGTGCCTGCCCTGCCTGCGCTAGCCTAGGACGGACCGCGGTTCGATCCCCTGGTTTCCCATATGGTCCCCCAAACCAGGAGCGACTTCTCAGCACATAGCCAGGAGTAACCCCTGAGCGTCACGGGCGTGGCCCAAAAACCAAAAAAAAAATTATATACAAATGTTGCTTTGATAATTATCACTAAATTATTATTGTTTGGGGGGCCACACAGTATAGTATTCAGAGATTTTTGCTGGCACTGAGTTCATATAGGGTTTTTGGGGGACCAGGAGGTGCTGGAGATTAAACCCAAGCATACTCATTGAAGTCTGTGTTTCAGTCCTTTGTGCTGTCTCCCCAGCCCTTAAATTCTTCTTAAAAGAGGAGTTGTCAAATAACCACATCATGCTGATAATATTGTAAGCTCTGAGCATAAGCCTTTTGTATGCATAAAAGGCATCGAGATCGAAGATGACCGACATTTATGAAAAACGTTGGGGTTGAGATCCTGTCTGGTTCAATATTGTTGAAAGTGACATAATAAGACTCAATTCTTGCATCTTGCAAAACGAACTGCAACCAAAGACAAATTCTTGCCCTTTCCTCTTGTCCTTATCCTTTTAATTTTGTTTCTGATTGTTGATACTTGGGATAGAATTAAATACTACATCTTTTCCTTTTGTGGCTTATTTCCTTAGCACATTATGTTAAAGACTCATCCGTTTTCTATAGGACATGACGATTTCTTTTTGAAAGCTGTTTCATAATAGCACTTTGTGTATATTATGCTTTCCTTGTAAGTTCAACTGTTAACGGACCTTAGTTCATTACTAAGATCCTGAACTCACCTGAAGTGAGTTCTACTTTACAACATGAGTATTTATGACATTTTTCAAGCTGGGCAAAAACTCCAATTGATATATTTGGATTACTTACATGACATTGATAATATCGTGTATTACTTACATGAAGCCTTGGCGGTGTCTGTAGAATCAAAAATGTCATTCTTCATGCTAACGGTATTAGAGGAACTATTCTGTTTTACACAACAATGTTGACAGATTGTACTTCTGTGTGTTTGTTACATAACTCCCAAGTTGTGTTTGTTTATCTTAGTTTGGTTAAAGTTCGTAAATAGTTTGCAGAAAAAAAATTTTTTGTGATGCACTCCCACCGCAGAAATCAACTCCTTCTGGTCTTTCGTGATGAACTTTAGCCTTTAATAAATAAATTTGCTAGTTATCTCAACAATTTTTCCCGTGCCAGAATCCTCGTATTTTGATATCTGTAGGGTCTCGATTGTAGAAGAATTTGCTTGACCATAAGCTTCCAGCCCTGTTCCTCATGGCACCATTACACTTCTGGTAGATGAGTTCCTACCTAGTTTGCAGTTGATACAAAGCAGAGTCACTAATAAGTTTATTTTTGCCAGAATTGGAACAGGCCTGGTGACCCACATACCCTCCGTTGGCAACGGCTTCCTCTTTAACTTCCAAAGTCTTTCACGGCTTCCAAACCCTGGAAAGCAGATGAAAGGAAATTGTTGGAAGTCATAAGTTAAGGCTGCGTAACTCTCTAGTCTCTGTGTTTACGAAGAGGAAATGTTATCGAAAAGAAAGGAAAGTGGGACCCAGCAGCAGTTGGGGGAACTGGGACTGCACCCAGCTGTTAGGTGCAGGACTGCTCCTTACTTTGTGCTCAGGAGTCTCTTCCGTGGTACCGAGGCCTTAGTGGTCCTGGGGGTTGAAGTAAGGTCCGCTGCGTGTTAGGCAAGCTCCTACATTTTCAACGAGTTCAGCTTACTAAACAGAAAAATAGGCACATGTTGGGTTATTATTTGTTATGTGAACAAGTCTGATATTCTCAGCCAAAAATGTCTTATCTTCATCGTAAGTTAAAACATAAAACAGGAAGTGTAACTCTAATGGTATTTTGTATTTTAAAACTTTGACTTAATTGGTTACAGTTTTGGTGTTTTAGGTCATTTGACAGGTGCTATTTAAAACCTTTTCGACCTTTGATGGAGCCAGCCTCTTTTCTCTCATTCAGGCTTATGTTTTGTAACGATTTTTTTTAAATTTGCGTATTTTTTTAACAGTTCTGTAATCGCAATAATATATTTCTTTTGTAGTAGGGATGAAAGTATAAACTCTGTTAAAAGATAAGGATTCTATTTTTCCCATATTTGACTGCTGCACTCAACAAAGTATACCGTTTGAAAGACTGTTACCAAGCCATAGCATAGAAACAATCCCTAAGAACATAATTAGATCATAATGAGTTTCGGCTGAAGATATTCTATCAACAGTGTGCGAAGAAAAACCGTATATGGGGCCGGAGCAGTGGCGCAAGCTGTATGGCGTTCGCCTTGCACTCAGTTAAACCTAGGACGGACCGAAGTTCAATTCCCCAGTGTCCCATATGGTCCTTCAAGCCAGGAGCAATTTCTGAGCACAGAGCCAGGAGAAACCCCTGAGCGTTACTGCACGTGGCCCAAAAAGCAATAAATAAATAAATAAATAAATAAATAAATAAATAAATAAATAAATAAATAAATAAAATCTGTTAATTTTAACTTGAAAGTTTAGTTCAACAGAATATAGAATGTAGTAAGTTGGTTATGTTCTTTTTTTATTTTATTTATTTGGGGGGGGGGGTTTCTGGGTCTTACCCGGTAGCTTTCCGGGGTTATTCCTCACTCTGTGCTCAGAAATCACTCCTGGCAGGCTCGTGGGACCATATAGGATGCTGGGATTCGAGCCACTGTCTGTCTGCATGCGAGGCAAGTGCCCTACTTCTGTGCTATCTCTCCGGCCCCTTCATTTTTATGTTTTTCTGTTTTTGACCCTCATTGTTTTAATGACAAAATTTATCACATAAATTTGATTTAGTTTTTACTTCTGGTCGCTTGTAATTTAAAGGAATAGTAAATCTGACATTTTCTTTTAGTAGCATATTTTATCTAGATTTCTGTATGTTAGTGATGTTGAGATCTGCTTGCCTTTTTTTAAATTTAATTTAATTCTTTGTTTTTTTTGGGGGGGGCACATCCAGTGGTGCTGAGGGGCTACTCCTGGCTGTCTGCTCAGAAATAGCTCCTGGCAGGCATGGGGGACACCATGGATTCGAACCAACCACCTTTGGTCCTGCATCGGCTGCTTGCAAGGCAAATGCCACTGTGCTGTCTCTCCTCCCCCCCCCCTTTTTTTTTTTAGTTTTAGTTTTAGTTTTTTGTCCATGCCTGTCTGCAGTTGGGTTACTCCTGACTCAGCTCTTAGAAATTGCTCCAGGCAGGCCTGGGACCAGTTGGAATGCTGGGGCTAGAACTTGGGTCTGTTAGCTGAGTGCAAGGCAAAGGCCGCCTCACTCTGGCACCTAGATCTGTTGTTTTGAACAGATTTCTGGAAATTTCTATTCTAATGCTGATTAATTTCTCAGGTTATATAGGAAACCCACATATAATTGTAACTGTCTGAATGTCTTTCGTAATATACAATTAGAAAATGTTTAAATGTGCTGTAATTTAAGTACGCAATTGCTTAGCTTTTTCTAGTAGCCGACATCTGACACTTTTTTCCTTCGCCTAGAACTCTCCCAGTCCTTGGCTGCATCAACCCACTCCTGTGACCTCCACAGATGGGATTGGATTACTTAGTCACATTCCTGTCAGACCTTCCAGTGCAGAACCTCATCGGCCGCTTAAAATGGCCTCACATTCCAGTCCACCGTTGACAAAAAGTCTGGTAGATCATCATAAAGAGTGAGTTCCTTGACATTTAGCACTTCTAAATAATACCTTTATTAAAATGTGACTGATTTTATACCCTTTCCTTACAAACACTTGATGAATCTTGGGAGTTGTATAATCTTTTTTTGATTTTTGGCCATAGCCAGTTGTGTTGCGTTTGGCAGATTATTCGGTGCCAGCGGTCATACCTTGGATTTCTAGCACGCAATATCGTATACTTATTTTTGGTCATACCTTGGATTTCTAGCACGCAATATCGTATACTTATTTTTATTCGGGGCATGCATACAAGTCCATTTCTGTGTGGTATCAGTCATCAGTCCCAAGGTCCCTAACATGTATAAATCTGATATCCTTGACGCTTACTTTATGCAAACAGATAAAAAATAAATGTCTGAAAGTACGTAAATTTTGGGAAGATGCTCGTCCATTTTGATAGATCACAGATTTACTGGATAATTAAGTACTTACAAGTTGTGTTTAATTTTATAATTGGATGATATTATGGGATGCCTTTTTTTGGCATCATAACAAATATGGCGGGGGATGGAGCGATAATACATTGGGTATTATTGGGCGCACCATAAATGCGCGCCCCCCCCCCCCCCAGCCTGCCAAGAGTGATCCTTGTTTACAGAACCAGGAGCAAGCCCTGAGCGCTTGCCACGTTTGACGTCTGCCTTACTTACCAAACCTTGGCCCAAAATAGATCGTGGTGATTACAAACACCTTCATCTGTTTTTCCTTACAGAGAATTGGAAAGGAAAGCCTTCATTGACCCGTTACGTTCTGTTCCACCCGCCTCCACAAAAAGTGACCTGGACCCGAACAGATCGCAGACTGGGAAAGACGGTCATTTGCACCGGCATTTTGTGGACCCTCTGTTGAACCCACTGCAAAGGCCGCCGCAGGAGACCGGAGAGAGGTTGAACAAGTACAAGGAGGAGCACCGGAGAGTTCTTCAAGAGAGTATCGACGTTGCTCCCTTTACAACTAAGATGAAGGGGCTCGAGGGCGGCGAGCGAGAGAATTATCCCAGAGTGGCCTCATCGTCTGCGAGCCCTAAAAGCCATATCCTCAAGCAGGACAAAGATGTCGAATGCTCCGTCTCAGACCTTTATAAAATGAAGCATTCAGTGCCTCAGAGTTTGCCCCAAAGCAACTACTTCACTACGCTGTCCAATAGTGTAGTCAACGAGCCACCCAGGTCCTATCCGTCCAAAGAGGTTGCCAGCATTTACAGTGAGAAACAGAGCAGTGCCCTTGCAGCTGTGACTAACCCTCAGGCCCACACTTCCTTTCTCTCCTCTCTTTCCAAGCCTCCGCCTCTGATTAAGCACCTACCGGAGAGCGATGGCCTGGCAGGCAAGGTCCCGGAGCATCTCTCCCACCCAGTTGCGTCCCACTCGGTGACGACCTTCAGGACCGACTGCAGGAGCCCGACTCACCTGACGGTCTCGTCCACAAACACGCTCCGGAGCATGCCTGCTTTGCACAGGGCCCCGGTGTTTCACCCGCCGATCCATCACAGCCTGGAGAGGAAGGAAAGCAGCTACAGTAGTAGCCTTTCGCCTCCCACCCTGACTCCGGTGATGCCCGTCAACGCCGGGGGGAAAGTCCAGGAGTCGCAGAAGCCTCCCACTCTGATCCCCGAGCCCAAAGACGCTCAGACACACTTCAAGAGCTCTTCCGAGCAGAGTGCGCCAGAGATGTGGAAAGCTAACAATAACCTCGCTAAGGAGAAGTCGGAATGGCACGGGGAGAAGAGCGGTGGGAAGTCGCAGCAGGCCGCGACGGCATCTGTCATCGTCCGGCCCCCTTCTCGCACCAAACTGGACAGCGGGCCGGCCACGCCGTCGGCCTCCAAAGATCGCCTCGGTGAAAGAGCTTCAGCCGGGGCCAATCCGGCGGATGGCCTCAAACCAGCAGACACCGGAGAGACGGGCAGGATCCTCCTGCCGGGCGCCGATGCGGACAGCGCTCCCGTCAAACCCGAGAAAAGCTCTCAGGCCGTCTCCCAGGGCAGCAGCGTTCCCGGTTCGGTCACGTCTTCTGTAAATACTGTGTGTCCTACCAAAACGGATGCGTTCCCGTCTGCTGCCACTGTCTCCAGCTGGGGTGGCTCAGAAATCATGTCCTCGTTATCCAATACCATTTTGGCCTCTAAACCCTCCGAATGTACCTCTTCGAAAAGTGTCGGCCAGCCGGTGGCTCCGGCCCAGGAAAGCCGGGGCAGCACCCCAGCTCCAGCTCCAGCTTCAGCTCCGGCGGCACCGGCCGGCAACAAGACAACCGGCTCCGGGTTCTCGAGCACAAGCGATTTTGTCCACTTGAAGAAGCACAAGGCAGCCCTGGCCGCCGCGCAGTATAAGAGCAGCAATGTCGGCGAGCAGGAGCCCAACGCTGCGAAAAGTCAAGCATCTTCCGTCTCTCTCCTCTCGGATAGCCCCGGCGTCGGTAGTACAGCGAGCAAAGCCAACTCGGCAGGCAACGGGCAGGCGTCCCAGACGAACCAGCCCAACTACCACACGAAGCTCAAAAAGGCCTGGCTCACTCGGCATTCGGAGGAAGATAAGAACACCCACAAGGTGGACAATTCAGGGAATTCGGTGTCGGAAATCATCAAGCCGTGCTCCGTCAACTTAATAGCCTCGACGTCCAACGACATGCCGAACAGCGTGGACGGCAAGATGCTAGTCGATAAGTATCTCAAGGACGACAAAGCCGGCAGGAGGAAAGCCAAAAGAACTTACGAGTCGGGCTCCGAGAGCGGAGACTCGGACGAGAGCGAGAGTAAGTCGGAGCAAAGGACTAAAAGGCAGCCGAAGCCCACTTACAAAAAGAAGCAGAACGACCTGCAGAGGAGGAAGGGGGACGTGGAAGACGACGTGAAACCCAACGGAGTCCTCATCCGGAGCGCCAAAGAAAAGAGTAAACTGAAGCTGCAGAGCAACAGCAATAGCGGTAAGTGATTTGACTTACTTGATAAAAATCTTAAATGGGATGATATATGTACTTCTCTTTTTTTTCTTTTGCTTTTTTTTGGGGGGCATTATTTGACTTGGAATCGCACGACTTTCGTGATCGGGTTTCAGAAGTAGCGTGTTTCAACACCAATCCCTTTATCCCTGTCCACTTGCGTCCACCAGTGGCCTGTTTTCTCCTCCCCCTCTAATATTTGCTTTCACTGTTTGGTTATCTGAAGATTACCTACATGGCTTTAAAAGGCAATCTTAGTGCTTTAACTTAGATCTCTTACAGCGAGCCAGGGTGCTCGCCTTCGCACTCACCGACAGGCATTCAATCCCCGGTACCCCATATATTCCCCAGAGCCCACCAGGAGTGATTTTCTGTGCCAAGAGCCAGGAGTTAAACCCTACTTACGCATTGCCTGGAGTGGCCAAAAAGAGAAAGAGACAGCTACTTTTTTTTTTTTTTTTTTTTTTTTTGAGAGAGAGACATAGGAATGCTTCACCGATCTCTTTGCATTTCTACAACCCAATTTGTAATTTAATACTCATAATTTCGGTTCTTTCCAGAAACTGGCAGAATACATTTGTGACTGTCACTGACAGGATTTGGGGGGAAAGTTTATTTCATTATTCTTTAGAGTCACATTTAAATAACTTCTAAAAGTTAATTTAGAAGAGAAAAACTTTAAAGTAAGTTGTAGATGGCCTACACCCCACCTTTCTGCTCTGGTCACAAACTTGGAAGCTTACTGAAATTAATGTTTTGGGGGTGAGGGGCCACGCCCAGAGGTCCTCAGGTTAAAAGATTCCGCACTCACAAAGTATCCCTGTTATCCTTGGGAGACCATATGGGAATGCTGGGGATCAAACCCAGATCATGCAAGACAAGAACCTTACCGCTATCTTATCTCTCTGGTCCCTGAAATTTCATTTGTAGTGTGCTTAATGATGAATGAGTAAAAAGTTTAAAGTGAAAGAAGGAAAGGTTTTTTTTGTTTTGTTTTGTTTTGTTTTTGAGTCACACCTGGCAGTGATCAGGGGCTACTCCTGGCTCTACGCTCCTGGCAGGCTCGGGGACCATATGGGATGTTGGCATTCGAACCACCATCCTTCTGCGTGCAAGGCAAACGCCCTACATGCATGCTATCTCTCCGGCCCAAGAAGGAAAGTGTTAAGGCTACTACTATTTAATGTTTGTGACTGGCTGGGCAGGATAAGCGATACTTGCCAATAAAATTACCTACCATACAACAAACAGTGCTTATGTTTTTCTGTGAGAGGTAGTTTTTCTCAGTTTGTTGTTTCTTTTTATAGGTATGTTGTGCAGTGCAGAAAGCTCTTACTAAGTTTCTACTCTCACCATGTATTCATCAGACAGAATAGGAAAAATCCATGACATTGTGGACAAGAAGTACTTTCACAAATACATCCGGGCTTTTGAAGGCTCAAATTTGGGGCATTTTCTCTGAATGTAGTTTTCCCACATTTCTGTCTATGTGTCAACCAAAGGAAAAAGTGATGGAAAAACAGGAGGATGGATTCATAGAAAAAGACAGAGTGAAAAAAGAACAAAGGAAAAGCGCAGCTAAGAGAGAGAGGCTGACAGACTGAATTAAAATCTAGTCAGAAGAAAGGTTGCTTGGCAACGAAGGATGCATGATACTTTGCACTTAATAACTGGATGTGTAAAATTGCTTTTTCTTCTTCCCTTGTGCATTCTTACCGGCCTGTTGTAGCCAACAGTTGCATTTCCTTTCGGTGCTGAGTATTTAAATTAATGGAATTTAAACCCGGAGAAAAAGGAGATAGGAGGAAGTGTTTCGAAGTCCAGTTTATAAAATTAACCTTCTCTGTTGTTAAGAGTAAATATACTTGTCCCCAAGTAGCTCTGAGACAAGAGTGGTGGAATCAGCACTTTTTCCTGCAAGCCGTGACAGACAGACCTTTTCCGTCCTGGTTACGCCCAGGTCCAAAGTCAAACGAAGGGACTGTTTAATGTCCTCTGTTAGTCGTGGGCAGAATACGTTGACTTTTCATTCTGAGCTCTCAGAAACTTTGCCGAGTTGGGAGTTTTAATTCATTAGGAAACTTTTAACCTGGAGTAAATAGCTTTCTTCTCAAGTTCTTTATCATTTTTATATACGTTCACTGATTTGGGGTTGTTATTAGTCATAGTCAGGAAAGAGTGTACTAATTCTTTACTTGGAGGATGTGATATTGCTACATAAACACTCATGCATATGTAAAACATATGTGCTAATGTTGGGGCCAGAGTGATATGATTGCACAAAGGGTGGGACATTTGCCTTGCAAGTGGCTGATCCAAATTCCATCCCTGGCATCCCACAATATCCCCCAAACACTGCCAGGAGTAATTCCTGAGCACAGAGCCAGGAATAACCCCTTTGTGCTGCTAGGTGTGGCCCAAAAACGTGTGTGTGTGTGTGTGTGTGTGTGTGTGTGTGTGTGTGTGTGTATGTAATAGCATTTTTACTAAATTCTAAAGACATAC
>PVKC010034237.1:0-13754 GCA_004027635.1 Crocidura indochinensis | reverse complement strand
GAACCGCAGTCTGTCCTAGGTTAGCGCAGGCAAGGCAGGCACCTTACCTCCAGCACCACCGCCCGGCCCCCGAGTTTTTCTTAATCTTAAGAGAACATTAAGACTGAAGCATATACCTACATAATTACATCTATTCTTCTCTTATCCATCACTGAATAATACCAGGGTCAATATAGTGGATCTGAGATTTTTGTTCAAGAAATAAAGGCCCCAATCTCAAAGTTTACATTAGTTTTAAAATGTTCAATAGTGCTATTTTAGCAATAGCAGTCTGCCAAGAGAATGCCAGTAGGCATTTTAACCATGTGAACAAAAACAAAATGGGATGTATTTGGATACCATTTTTAAATCTAAAGCTTGTTTTAAATCTTACAATTAATGTCTTATTACTTTAACTTATAGTATACATTTCTGCTTTCTTTAAACATACACTTAAATGTTGGCCATTTATGAAGCCATCAATATTGATGTCTTGTCTTCTAAGGTGATATCTGTGTGAAAGGGATATCATAGTCAAAGAATATTCTGGGGCTATTTAACTACTTGGAAAGAATTAGAAAGATCATACTGTGGTGAAGGCCTATGTACACACATGAATACTATCTATAGAGTATCGTATCTAATGTATAATTTCTTAGTAACAGCTGCCCTTATTTTTTTAAATCAAGTCCAAATTTAATGTGATTGATTCTCAAGAGAAAACAATTATGAATGTGCCACATCCTATTCTTGATTTCAAAGCATCAATGTGGAAAATAAAGAGCTAATGTGGTCCTGACAATTACTGTACATTTCATTAAAATTTCATCTCTTTTTCCCGTTTGAGTACCCAGTATATGCTGCAGGCCACATGGAATCAGTTATATAGACCATGTGATTTCTTTTCAACAAATGTCACTTCACAACTTGCACAGGAAAGTATGTACATAAACTATGAAATCTTTTTATTTGTTCATTTTTTGGGCCACACCGGGCAGCATTCAGGTTATTCCTGGCTTTGCACTCAGAAATTGCTCCTGACAGGCTCAGGGTGGGACCCTATGGGATGTTGAAATTTGAACCATCATTGGTCCTGGATTAACTGCGTGTAAGGCAAACACCCTACCGATGTGCTATCACTCCGGCCTCAGAAATCATTTATTTATCTATTTATTTTAAATATGGAACACTTCAAGAATTTGTATGTCACTCTTACATAGGGGCCATACTAATCTTCTCTGTATCGTTCCAATTTTAGTATATGTGCTGCGGAATCAAGCACATCATTTATTTTTAAACTGAGATTTCTGATAAGTAGCATCAGACCAAATTTTATAGTGATGAAACCAATGTGAATTTTTATTTTTCACAAGGGTATGTAAAAGTAAAACTTCACAAACTTGGTTTTAAAACTATTTATTTGGCCAGAAAAATAACTCAAATGGCCGAGAACATACTTTGCCTCCCAGAGTTCACATCAGACAGTGCTTACAGGCTAGCCCTAGCTCTGCACTCAGGAATGACCCTTATCGAGCTTGAAGAGCCCTAATGTGGGGTTAAAGATTCAAACCTGGATCACGTGAGATGCCAGGCAAAGCACCTTCACCACTGTACAATATGCAGGCCCAATTTGCAAATGTCCCGTTGCATTTTTGTTTTGTTTGGGGGCCATACATGGCTGTGCTCTGTGGGACCTGAAACTGTGTTGGCCATGTGCTAGGTACGCCCTTATTACTATAGTTGTAGAATTTCTGTAGCACAGTTTACAGACTTTGAAAGCAGAATACTGGGTACAGTCAAGGACTTCACAGAAACTCCTCCAAATAGAATTCAAATTAATTTAAGCAGATCAACTCATATTAATGATATTAATTACAATATATTAATGTTTATATTATATCAAAATCTCCATTCAATGTTAAGTATTAAAGTCAAAATGCCTGCCTTGTGTGCAGCTAAGCCTGGTTCAGTCACTGCTTCTTCATGGTCCCCCTGAGCTCCACGAGGAATGGCCCAAGTACAGAACCAAGAATACCCCTGGAGCACCGCCAGATATATCTGAGAAATAAGTTCTTATTAAACCAACATAAAAAATTTGCACTCAAGTCATAATAATATAAACAAATCTGCTCTGTTCTGCCCGCCCCCAAAAAAGGTGTAGGTATAACAGAAGTTACCCAGAACAGGTATTGATAATCGATAACCTAATTATAATATCATCCTTCTAAATTGAAAAAAAAAGTCCAATAGAAGACTCATTACAAAAACCTAACTTTATATTAAAAAATGTCAGCAGCTGCATTGTGTATCAGGTGAATAATTTAAATATGGAAGTGGAAAGAATTTATACAAAGGTTTATGATTAAGTTTAATAAGTGCTTTGAGGTAAACTACAATGAAATTGACTCTCAAGTTTTTCTTAATTGTGTTTGTTTTGCTTTATTCTGTCTGAGGTTTACTCAGTACTCAAGGTTTACTTTTGGATCTGCACTCAGGGATCATTTCTGGCAGGGTTCAGAGGACCTACCAGGTGAATGACAGGGATTGAACCCAGGTTGACCATGTACAAGGCAAGAACTGTAACCGCTATTCTATCTCTCCAGCCACCAACTTTATGAATTTTCCTCCCACATTGGGCTTTTATTTTTGGTACTCAAATATATTTAACAACCTCTGCTCATTCATTCCTGAGCTGACCCCACCTACATACAAACAACCCCATATCCTCTATGAACCTCCAGGTCTCCTCCTTCCAATAAACGGAGACTTACCAGGCCTAGAATATGAAAGAAGAAAGTGTCTTTTTTTTTTTTTTTTTCAATTTATTTAACCAAAACAGAGGATGCTGCAGCTGCAGGAGCCTCTTCTGATTACAGGGACATGAGTGGCTCCATTTAATAATAACAGAAGCTTCGACCAGATGTTGTTCAGCAAAAGTCTTCATGCATTATCTCCCATATTCAGTCACATTTGCCAAAGAAAGGGCCCTAGTTTTCTGCTCCAGCCTCAGTTTAGATATGCTGACAGTTACACACAGGAGCACTGATTAGTGACAACTAACTGCTAACCAGTATCACATTGCCTGCCGTAATTTACATCTTTTAGAGCTGCTGGTGACAAAGAAACACCAAGTACAGAACATAAAACCTCGATAAAAAAGAAATTTTAAGTGCCTTAAAAGGAGCTAGCTAGTACATCATTCAGAGGCAACTCTGTAGTAATAAATATTTCAAGCTATGTTTACTTTGAGTCATGTCACAAGTTTTCACTGCCAAAGTAATAATGACTACCAAAAATACAAATCCAGGGGCCAGAGCCATAGCATAGTGGTAGGGTGTTTGCCTTGTGCACAGCTGACCCAGGACGGACCTGCCTGGGTTCGATCCCTGGCATCCCATACAGTCCCCCAAGCCAGGAGCGATTTCTGAGCACAGAGCTAGGAGGAACCCCTGAGCATCACTGAGTGTGGCTCAAAAGCCAAAAAAAAAAAAAAAAAATTCCAAGTAAGGATTACCTTCTGCTCCTTATAAGTCTATTTTATTTGCATCAGCCCATTCCAAAGCATGCTTAAGAGCATACCAGTGAAAGGATGGGTGCAGGCAATACCGTGCAACTGAAAATCAGCCATCACCATCTGTGTAAAAGTGTCCTCGTGTGTAGTCAGAGATGCCTCTCCTGCAGTGTTTAGGAGACCAGCGGCTACACCAAGAGACTCCACCACAGGACCAGAACTTCTGTGTGAGGACAAGCAGCAGGGCAGCAGCACAGCTCCAGCCCCAAGTGCTTGGGATGACTGGCTTGGCCGCAAGCAAGCGCCACACCCTAAGGTTCGTGGAGACCAATGGTAAGAGATCCCAGAGTGCTGAGGTTCCAGCCCAAGTTGGCATATGCAAGGCTGTGCTATCTCTCCAGCCCTCATCCCTGCAATCTCTCCCTCTTGCCTTGGTATTCTTTTATTATCTATACAATTCATGACTGCTATGATTAGTTGTGAATGTAATTGCTTGAGCTCTATTCATGTCTTCTCCTCCCCCTTAGCACTGATTTCACTGATTCAATTAGTACTCAATAATTCAATTATTAATTAATTGGGGGTTTTTTTTGGCTTTTGGGGGTCACACCCCGTGAAGCTCAGGGTTTACTCCTGGCTATGTGCTCAGAAATCGCTCCTGGCTTGGGGGACGGTATGAGACACCAGGGGATTGAACTATAGTCCATTCTAGGTTAGTGTTTACAAGGCAAACACCTATGGCTTGTGCCACCACTCCAGCCTAACTGAACTGTTAATTCAAGCAAATTCAAATGTGAATATGAGTTTGCTTGCATATGTAACTGCACAGCATTTGACAACATCATCTATTAAGTATTTGTTGAATGAATGACTGAAGAGGCAATTTTAAAATCAATATATTTTGTGCCACGATCCCATAATAATTTATTGCAAGTGAATTAGAAGTTTATAAAGAGAACTTTGCTAAGGGTCTCCAAATAACAGAATTTGCACCACAAAACGGAGCATTTAAGAGCTAAATCTTTGAGAATCTAGAGGGTGTTTTATTGTTTTTTGTTTTGGGAGGGCCACACCCAGTGACACTCAGGGGTTACTCCTGGCTACATGCTCAGAAATCACTCCTGGCTTGGAGGACCATTTGGGATGCCAGGGGATCGAACCAAGATCTGTCCTAGACCAGCACCGGCAAGGCAGACGTCTTACTGCTCTGGCCCAGAGGGTGTTTTAAGGAAAGATAAAATGTTAGAGATAATCTGTTATGAAATGAAGAGAGGGCCAGGGACGGGCCAGGAGTTGGTCAGAGCACAAACAAGGTGATCCCTAGCTACCTGACCTCCCGAATCTCCGGAGGATAGTCCAGGAGCACCAGGCAGTACTTGGGTGGGGTGGCAGAGACAGCTCTTAGAACTGGAAGGCCACAGCACCGAACCACACACAAAACTGACAGAGTATCGCTACGAGCAGCCTTGGGCGTTTCCTGGAACCACTTGAAAGTTCACCAACATTCCCCTCAAAAAGAAACTCAGTTTTAGAAAAATGGACTTGAAAGAAAGCTCATTCATACTTATTCCCCGAAGGGAAGAAATGGCTCACACCACTAGAATGTAAGGAACAATAAAAGCAGCAACTAGAGGGGCTGGAAAAATAGCACAGCAGATAGGATCCTTGCCTGCCTCGACTCCAACAACCCCCCACGGGCCAGCCCAGAATGATCCTGAGGACAGAGTCAAGAACCAACATTGGGCGCTGCCAGGTGTGACCCAGAAACAAACACAAAACATAGAGAAAAACTAGAGAATGAGACTGCTCAGAAACACAAACATACAATACTAAATAACCTTTATTTTATTTTATTTTATTTTATATTTTTGGTTTTTGAGTCACACCCGGCAACACTCAGGGGTTACTCCTGGCTCTATAATCAGAAATCGCCCCTGGCAGGCACAGGGGACCATATGGGATGCCAGGATTCGAACCACTGTCCTTCTGCATGGAAGGCAAATACCTTACCTCCATGCTATCTCACCAGTCCCCTAAATAACCGTTTAAATCTTTACCTTTAAAAAGACCATGCTGGCCCAGACAGAGATTACCTAGGGAGTGGGCATTTGCCTTGTATACAGCCCACCCAGATTCAATCTCTGGCACTCCATGTGGTCACTCAAGCTTGCCAGGAGTAAGAGTCAGGAGTAAGCCCTGAGTATTGCTGCATGTGGCCCAAGAAAATGAAAAGACTTTGTTGCTCTCAGGAGGTTAAGAGTGTGCTTCCCCACTTAAGATTTTTTTTGGGGGGGAGGAGGTGGGTTTTGAAATTTTAGAAATCACTTCTGGCTTTGGGGGACTATATGGGAGCATCCGTCCTGGGTCAGCAGCTTACAAGGCAAACACCCTAGTGTTGTGCTATCGCTCAGGCCCCTAAATTTTTTTCTTGAACTGAGTTCATTATTGCTTCATTACTAACATTTCATTTAGTATGTATTGATCTGGGTAATTACTATCATCCTGAATGGAAGGGTGTTATCTTACGAAAATTCATATGAACCGGTAAACAAATTTATATATGGTTATTCAAAGTTTTCTAGGACTTTCATTATATTTTTCTAAAACGCTTATTTTTAAGTCACAGCTGAGAATCATATTAACACTCTCTAAGAACTCACCTGCCATTTCATGTCACCTCTAAGCCCTCTGCTCTAACTCTCATCTTTCAAAGCTGAGCTAATCTGTGCTCTTGGCCTTATCAGAAGAACAAAAGAAAGTCAACTGTTTGCAGCTCAGGACAAAGTCAGTTTTACTCCTAAATGTAAGATCCTTCTGTTATAAAGATTTAACTGTGTTTTAAAGTCAGAACGAGGGGGCCCAGGAGATAGCATGGAGGTAAGGCGTTTGCCTTTCATGCAAAAGGTCATCGGTTCGAATCCCGGTGCCCCATATGGTCCCCCGTGCCTGCCAGGAGCAATTTCTGAGCATGGAGCCAGGAGTAACCCCTGAGTGCTGCCGGGTGTGACCCAAAATCAAAAAAAAAAAAAAAAAAAAAAAAAGTCAGAACGAGGAAGAACGCCAAATGCAAGTGACAGAACTTCTTTGCTTAAATCTGAAAATGGTACTTGGTTCTCAGTAACTCTTCTTGACTGAACGAACACAGGAATGGCAAGGATCTCCGCAATGAAATGAAAGACTTCCACCACTTTCCCTGACCTCTGGCAAAGGGAGGATGAGGACATCAAACCAGTCTTCAATGTGGGCAAATCGGAAACCTGCAGAATTCAAGTATTTTTACATGGAAAACTATTTGATTACGCTTAAAGTCTTCCTGTTTTATAGACTCTTGGGATTTTAGATGGAACTGTGGGATAACGTGGGGCAGGCAGTGTGCAGGCAAAATCATTTCTCCTTTTAGCATGCTTCAGAAAGACAGCTCTGTGCTTCAGCCAGCCCAACAATGGTCCTCTGAAGAAAGGGGAAGCAACATGCCAGCAAATAACAGTGAAGTGACGTGAAACATGATCCTAGGGAACCCCCACCAGACGCTAGAGCAAGGACAGAAAATAAAAGTGTGAATGGAAAGCCAACAAAAAGGTTCAAGACTGTTTAAAGGAAACCCCTGAGTGTCTGTTTTAGAACCAAGATGTCCCGTGAATACGATCGTTATGGAGTTGGCGACTTAGAAAGGTTCCTGAACTGGAATGCTGTGTACAGTTATCAGGGCTCTGCATCAAGTAAGAGACAAAGGGCAACTTTGGTTGACAGGGGGGTTGAGCTGCTGCTGTTTTACTTTATTTCTTCTGTTTTTAAGAGATAATTAAGTACAGAAGTTTTCCACGGGCAGAGTGCATGCTTTCTTTCACTCGGGTGTTCAATCCCTAAATACGCTGCATGGTTTCCCTGAGAACCTCCTCACAACCACCCAAAGCTTGAGTGGGAAGGGGTTCCCAAACACAATAGGGTGTGGCCCCAAACCCAAACCCAAAACAGGAAATGTGTCCAAAGCAGAAGTAACTGTAAATAAAAAAAACAGACCGCAGAGGAAAGTTCGCTACTTTGACAAGGGACACATTTTTGATTCTCTCCTAACCAGAAACAAAGCTCAGAGAAACAGATTTTGTTACTTTGGATCAACTTTTTCACTCTAAGCTGGTTGGTTCCCCTGGTTTCTCTGATCTGAAATTGAGAAATTGCAGGCACAGATTTGCATGTGGGTTGCATGTAGCCAAAAAGGTTCAAGGTTGGGTTCTGCTATTTGCCATTGGGGACAGGAATGGCAAAGGGAGAAAAAAGGTAAGAAAAATCTGAGTTCAAGCTTTGCAGTACAATTTTGCATGGTGCCACTTTGCACAGGGTAGTTCTTTAACGGAAAATATTCGGAACTGTGGCCACATCTGTAAAATTGAACTGAAGGGCTGTCAGAGAATAGTCCAAGGATCTGCAGGAAGCACTGGTGCAGTGTGGCTAACATTTTACAACTGCTCCTGTCTTTAAATAGTTCTACAGACCCACCGACTTGGTCGTTTTTCCCATTTCAGATTTCTGTCGAAGGTTCATTAACTGGCACCTCGGAAAAGCCTTCGCCTGTCTCTGTGGTGTGGGCACTGCCTTGGGCCTGCTATCTCCTTCAACAAAAGACTTGCCATCACTCCTACGGGCTATCTGTGCCCACGGTGCTTAAAATAAACAGATACCAATAAAGTGACATTTTCATTGAAGGCAAGGAAGAAATTAAGTGTCTGGAAAGAAGAATGGCTATTTGTGCCCAAAGTATAAAGTAAAAATGACTAAAATTTTTGCATACATTTTAATACAAGTATAACCTACATAGCCACCTTAACCACTATTGATTTATTTTCCAATATTTCAAATCAAACAAGCAGCTGTTACAAGTCATTGCCAGTTGTGGACCTTTATATCTTCAATTGTCTCTTTGATATTCTTCAAAAGTATCTGTAATACATTTAAATCAGCTTTTCTCAACAAAATTTTTGGGCTTTTTTTTTCTTCCTCTTCTTCTAATTTGTAAACTATCAGAACTGCAAGCCAAAATTCCTCCCTCCTTTCTTTCAAAGAACATTTACTGCCGGTTGATGTCCCTGCTATGGTTACTATATCATAGTCTTTGACCTCAGTGAACCAAAAATCCTGAAGAGAGATAAATGCATCCACACGTCTGTAAGTATTTCAATAGCCGTGTGTCTGCAAGGTGATCAAAGCAGGCACTTTTCTCAAAGTGGCCAGCAGGGACTCTGTTGAAGGTGGTGGTCATTGACTGATAACCAGGATCTCAAGGTGGGGAGAGCAAGGGAACAAGTGATAAGACATTAGAGATTTAGGGCCAGAGAGCATGGAGGTAGGGTGTTCGCCTTGCATGCAGAAGGACAGTGGTTTGAGTCCCAACATCCCACATGGTCCCCCAAGCCTGCCAAGAGCGATTTCTATGCGTAGAGCCAGGAGAAGTAGACCCTGAGTGCTGCTGGGTGTGACCCAAAACCCCAAACCCGCCCCAAAAAATAAGACATTAGAGATACATTATGATTTGTGGGTTTCTATGATTATTATTACTATAAGATTATTAAAATATCTGGGCAGAGTTCTTTGTGTGTATAGTCTATATATATGTATATACATATACATATATATATATATATATATATATATTAAAACTCACTTTAGAAGCCAGAAAGACAAAACAACAGGTAAGGTAAGGTAAGGCTTGTCTTGTACACAGCAACCTGGGTTTAGTCCCAGATACCAATATGGTACCCTAAGCAGAGAGCCAGGAGTATAAACCCTGAGCACAGCAAGGTAAGGCACAAAAGCAAATACATACATACATACATGCATACATACATACATACATACATTAAACTACAAAGAAAAATTCACTTCATATGTAGGGAATAGAGAATGAGAACCAGGCAGAGAATGAGAAACAGACAGTGACCAAGAAAGTGTGTAGCATGTGCTAGAGCTGTGCTTTTCAGAATGTTAAAGGAAACCAAAAAAGCAGCCAGAAGTAGAGTTGGTTTTTCTAAGAGCCAGGCTATGTCTGTCAGCTGTGTTTTGTAAAAGCTGAGGTTTCGAGCATAGATGCAGAGAGGTGGGACATGGGGAACATTTCTCCTCCAGGGGCATCTGTCTTGGAAGTAACGAGCCAGGTCATTGGCATATGAATCAGAGAGGACTCTGGGCTAGGGAAGAGTTACAGTGCATGTCACTGCTGCTCGAAGGCTTCTTCTTGACATGTGCTGTGAGCTGTGAGTATGACCTGAAGAGTCACCTGAAGTAACTAAACTGTATTTGCACTGATCCACAAAATCATTGGTTAGACAAAAGAAAAAGAGAGGGCACGACACTGACCTTCGTTCAATCCCTGGCACCACTTGGTCCGCCAAGCAGCTCTGGGTGAAGCCCTAAAGTTCCCACACACTGGCAGAAGGGACCAAGTATTTTGCGCACAAGAAGAAGTACCACGTGGATTCTGGAGGATGCAAACTGAACTGCCAGAAGGTGGGTAGAGAAACTCTTGGAATTGGGGTGGGGTGCTGCTAGGTCTCCTAAACAGTGCTTGGGAGATCCCTAAGTGTAGGAGGATCAAAGAAAAAGTATGAATGCTGTGAAATGGACAGTAAAAGGAATGGTTGAAATTTGACTTAATTCTCTATACAGAGTGAGAGTTCACTTGACTGTGGTTTGAGGTTAGTGTTGGGTTGGTGTTGTGTCCGTTTACGTAGATTTCTGTGGCCCCTTTTAGCCACCTGGCTTCAGACAGTGCTTAGATGGAGAGTCGGATTTTACCTAGCTAAGGTTTTAAGAAGGAAATGAGAGGGTAGGAAGGAAATGTGGCTGAAGCAAGAGTAGAGGGGGTGAGGAGGGTGTTTTTTGTCTTGCACACAGCTGATCCAGATCTGAGTCTAGCCCAACCCTACAGGAAAGCAGTCAAGAGTGACTCTGGAGGGTCACCATGTGTGCCCCCCTCAAAAAAAGAGGATGACAAAAGAAATGAGAACTTTAGAGCTGACAAGTACATGAGTCATGTATTAGTTAGTTTGCTTTTTGAGTAACAGTGGGTAGTGCACAGGGCTTTATCCTGGCTCTGCACTCAGGGATCACTCTTGGCAGGGCTCAGGGGACCACATAGGGTGCTGGGGTCGAACCTGTGTCACCACATGTGAAGCAATCACACTACCCACTGTGCTATCAGTACAAGCCCCAGATCTCTTAAAATACATATATTATTACTCCTTAACTCTCTTACCCCCAACCATTAGTACCTCACATTTACCCTTCTTAACTTCAGTACCACACAGTTCTAATCACAGACCAAAGTCGTACATTGGATTTAACAACCCCAAAACTATTTCAAAGGACATAAAATGGACACATATGTCTTTTGAATGTTTTATGTGTATTTTCTTTAACAGCTATAACTCTGTATATTCTTCTACTGTGACGTTTCTATCCACTTTTTATTTTGTCTTTTCTTTGTGAGATGTTCAATAAGGAATGTTGGTGGAAGAGTCCCTCAGTTTAAAGCTTATGATTGAACTATGTCATGGGGATTGTTGGTTTTGTTCCTATGGCCTCCATATGAGCCGATAACGCCACGTGGCATTGATCCTTGTTTGCATAGACACATTAAAATGGGAAAATACTATACATACAGATAAGTTCTTATCGGTAGGAACACACAAATCGCATAGTGCAATGGGACCTTATACCCTGAACATTGATATAATGACATGGCACAGGCCTCAGAAGAATGGGCATTCTCCATTCACGCCTGAACAGGGCAAGCTATCTACGAAACATCCAAGGTTTTTCATAGCAACATCTGGAAGCAAACCTCTACCAGGGAAGACTCTACCAAGGCTCTGACATCGACCTGCCCAAAAGAGACTTCCATTAACACTGAGAAGACTTGACAACAACAATGACCTGCTCTACAGGACAGGGTTCTCTCTATTGCCCCTTAAGTGTGAGGTGAAAGGAGAGGATGCTCTGCACCATCCTGACTGCAATGGAATATGCAGATTCCAGGATCTTTAGTACAAAAACATGATACCAACAACAGCGACTGTGAAAAATAAAGGTGTACTGGCACTACAGACAATGACTTGGATTGGACAAACTAGTTTGCCTGGAGCCTAGAGTTGGTCTTATGCCAGGAAACTTCAGGGGTTGGGTCTCTTTGTATTTAGGCCAAGGTTTTTCTGTGTCCCCCATATTTTGGTGGGCCTATGCAAGCAATAATTGCCACTCTAACACCATTTTTTACTATGTTCCCTTGACTCTAATCCTTAAGAAAAACAACCCACTGAAACTTTTGAGGTTAACTTAAACTGATATGCATATGCATGTGCATGGAAATATAAAAATGTACTTTGCCTTCAATGTTTAAAGAGTTTCGTAAGTCTTATATGTTTAGATTATATTGTGTGCTGCTAAGAAATAGTATGTACTACAATCTGGGGGTTTGAGGGACAAAGTAATTGTACATGGGTTCTGTTTTGTTTTTCTTAATGTTCTTTGGCTGAAAGTTCAAGGCTGGGATATCATCGATAAACTACTGTGAATTCTGTTTATGGGTGATTGTCCTTCCACTGTAACTTTACCTTGTCCTCTTTCTTTGCATCTTTGTTCTCATAATTAAAAATAAAAAAATAAAACAAAATAAAAGGTTCAAACAGAAACAGCTCTAAACTGGAATTCAGTTCATAATATTCAACAAGATGCAGATCCGAAATTACTTAGCATGCTAATCAAAGTTCTTTCTCCTGTTCGGATCTATGTTTCAAGGACATACCCACTTTATACAAAAACACCCCTGATTTTTCTGGTCACATGAGTTTTCTCCATAACATTTTAATTTACTGAAATATAATTCATATCAGTAAAGCTTCTGCATCTCTCCTCTCAGCATCTCTTCACTCTCTTCTCTCAACTGAAATTTATGATTTTCAAATATTTCAAATATTTTTCACAAAATTTTCCCTTTTCTCCAAAGCAATAAAAATATCTATTCTGAACCATTAACTGCCCCAAGTTATATGATATTATATTATACCTAGTTTTGTGTTAGTGCCCCCCCCCCTTGACTGAATGTCCTATGACAGATCATATCTGCTTGATTTAAAAAAAAAGTCAGTGGGCCATAAAGACAATAGAGGTTAAATACCAGGTTTATAAGGGAAGGGAAAGGAAAGGAGAGGGGAGAATTAGGAGGACTACAATTTCTACACTTGCATTTTCTTTGCCTATTGGGAAGTACTCCCAAAAAGTGTTCAAGGGCACTGGGGATCAATCCCAGGGCTACCCAGTCAACTTGGCCTTTTGGTTGAATTCTAGGGCCCGATGGATGCAATGCTACTCAGGCCTGTGGTGTCAGGGATCATCAGAAGCTCTCTAGGGTGGTGGGGTGGGGAGGTGGGGAGGGAGACCTCCAAACATACAGAGTTCCTTAGACAGATGTCACATGGTACAAGGGACATACCCCTGTACTATCTCCCTAGGATTTTCAATTCTGATTACTGAGCAAGCTGTTATTGTGTCAGAAATAACTGACACATATTCTTCGGACTGAAGGAAGGGCATTTGCCTTGCATGAGGTCAACCTGGGTTCAATCCCCAGCATCCCATATGGCCCTGAGTCTAGCCAGGAGTGATGCAGTAGAAGCCTTGAGCACTGGGAACAAAGTGAGGGAGGAAATAAACCCAATAAATAAGTCTCCTAGTATCTCGATGAATCGTCACAGGAATCCTGGGTTAAATATATAACTAATCCCATTACATAGTTGAAAATTAGATTTCAAGTGATTAAGTAGCCTATTATAAGGTCATTATAACAAAGCAGAAAGCTGGTACCAGAGGCCAAGCTTTGTGCTCCATGAGATCACTGTCTTTGTTTTATCATAGTACCCTACACTGTGTCTGGATGATCGGTAGCAAAGCTAAATTACAAAGTTTGGAGTAAAAACAGACCAAAAGACAAAGCTACAGTAACAATCTTTATCATCTCTAAACCTAAACGCTAGTAGTGGTCCTCAAACTACAGCCGGCAGGTCACATATTGCATTTGTCCCCGTTTTGTTTCTTCACTTCAAAATAAGATATATACAGTATGCGTAGGAATTTGTTCATAGTTTTGTTTTTACTATAGTCTGGTCCTCCAACAGCCCTGAGGGACAGTGAACTGACCCCCCTGTTTAAAAAGGCTGAGGATTGGGGCTGGAGAGATAGCATGGGGGTAGGGTGTTTGCCTTGCATGCAGAAG
>PVKC010034236.1:0-13776 GCA_004027635.1 Crocidura indochinensis | reverse complement strand
TTTTTAAGACATTTTCTTTATGCTTTTATATGTACTTAAAGGATTTTAAGAATTCCATTTATTAATAAAATTATCCTAATTGTTTTAAATCAATCTTCCAAAGAACACTTGAAATCTCTGAAGTAGCAATCTTTCAGATACATTTATTTTTTCAAGAAGGGACAAAATGACTTAGTTCTTACTTTATGTTTGACACTTACTTATTTTTTTGTTTTTATTAATCACTTTTATGTGAATGGTCGTTCTTAACATGCTGACATGACTAATTTAAATAATACATAAAGTTACATTTCTGTGTTGTTTTTTAATATTTTAACCATTGTGTGGTTTCTCAAATTGTTAATGGCAGGGTTTCATGTATAAAACATTCCAGAGCAACACTTGCAACCAATTGTACACTTCTCTTTAACATTGTTCGTGTCTCACTATTATAAGCTTCCAATTGAAGATCAGTTCTCATTTTCACACTAATTGCACACTCACTTTTAGATATAAACTCTTGTACTGATATAAGATGATGAAGATTAATATTGATATCTCTCCAAGCTATGAATTCCAGCTCATCAATTTGATCTTATAATTTGTTTTTTTTCTCACTTCATTTCCATCTTCCTTTTCTAATTCTCTCATGCATATGCTAAATTCAAAGTCATTAGTGAAGACAACAAATAAGTTTAGCAAATATTTAGATAACTAAAATAATGAACACAAATCCAAATATGAGCTTGTGTGTATGTGTACATGTCTGTGTAAATAGAGAGAGTAGAAAGAGAGGTGTCCTAGTCCTGGTGACTAGAAGCTGTTCTTTCTGATTTCTTTTCTACTTTAGAGAATACATAGGCTCCCCTTGTTTAAACTTTCACTAGATAATTGAAACTAAAATTTTTATTTAAGCTCTGGAATTGTGCTCACTTCAGTAACATATATAAGGACTGGCTTTATGTCTACATATATATGTGTTTTCTAAATACTTATGGATTATCCCATTAGAATAAAGTACCATTACATCAAAAGTAAAATACTTAAAATAAATTATATGTAACTAGTCAATCCTCTGTAAATATTTGTTTGTTTGTTTGTTTTTATTTTGGGCTACACTTGGTGAAGCTCAGGGGTTACTCCTGGCTATGTGCTAAGATATCGCTCCTGGGGGACCATATACAATTCTAGGGATCAAACCGAGGTCTGTCCTGGGTCAGCCACGTGTGAGGTAAATGCCCGACCACTGCATTATAGCTCAGGCCCTTGCCTCTGTAAATTTCTATCAGTTTTTCCATTTCCAAGAACTGTTTCTTAGTTATCCTATCAATGAATATTATCAAATAGTTCCTCAGTTCCAGAAAACGAAAAACTCCTGAGAATTAGTTTAGTGGATGTCACTCTTGACACTAGACATCCATTTTCAATAAATAGAATCCTAGTTTTATGAAACTTCAAATACCATTCATTATAAATTAATTAATTTAGGTTGTTTTTGTTATTTTGTTGTTGTTATTGTTTGTTTTTGTTTTTGCATTTCCAAGGTGCTCAGGGCTTACTCCTGACTCTGTACTCAGCAATCACACCTGGCTGGAGATCAAATCTAGGATAGCTATATGCCAGGCAAAATCCGTGTACTCTTTATGGTCTCACTTCTCATTTTTTAAAAAAAGAGACTTAAAATCTTTTGGCTTCTAATGCAAAACTATTTATTTGCTTACCACAAAATGTCACCCTAAGTCTACATTCCCATCATAACATTCTGTGAGGTTAATATGAGGCTAAGTCACCCTGTCATTCGGTGAAAATATTGATAAGTATTTAAAAGGCAATTATTCTTAGGGTTGGAACTATAATACAGCAGACAGAGCATTTTTCTTGAATGCAGCTGACCTGAATTCAATCCCTGGCACCCCATGTGGTTTTCTGAGCCCACCAGAAATGATTCCTGAGTGCAGGGCCAGGAGTAATTTCTGAGTACTTACAGGTGTGGCTCCCAAACCAACAGTATTATCACGCACAATTTGTGGTCTTAAAACTTTATTCAGTTTCCATGGCAAAAATCAAGAATCGTTTTGTTTGGGTGTCTGGGGGGTGATTTTGGGCCACACCTGGCAGCATGCAGGAGTTAATAACAGCTCTTTGCTGAGAAATCACTCCTGTCAGGCTCAGGGGACCATATAGGATGCCTGTATTTGAACCTGGGCTCCTCCCTGGTCAGTCACGCGAAAGGCAAATGCCCAACCACTGTGCTATCACTCTGGCCCTCAAGAATAAATTTCTAATAGAATCATGCTCTGAGTTTTTTTTTCTTTTTCTTTTTCTTTTTTTTTTTTTTTTTTTTTTTTTTTTTTTTTTTTTTTTTTTTTTGTTACTTGACTATTTTTTTTTGTTTTGTTTTTTGTTTTTTGTTTTTGGGTCACACCTGGCAACGCTCAGGGGCCACTCCTGGCTCCATGTTCAGAAATTGCTCCTGGCAGACACGGGGGACTATTTTTTAATTTATTCTTTCTACCCTCTCCTTGAAATATTTTTTTCTTGACTTCTTAAGCAGAAATCAGTTTTGTGCTCCTCTTTGAAAGAAAATATAAAATGAATCACCATGGTGACAACTTTGACTTCTTTCCTGCAATTTGTGTCTATGTGTATTCATGCTCATTTGTCTACATTAACTCATGTTTATTCTTGTTTTTTTTTTCTGCGCACTATAGTCAAATGATCTCACCTTTCTTTATCATTCACCTACACAATCTAAGAACTGATAACTCATGAGTCTCTAGCTCCAGTCATAATCATCTTTCTAAACTCCAACTCAATTGTGCTTAATGGCATTGACACCTCCACTTGAATCTTCCTAATGCAGCAGTAGTAAAATAAAATCCAAGCAATGTATCTAAACTCATGTTTATCTCATTCAGCTACATTTCTTTCTTTATTCATGTGTAGAATAATCTCTCAGTTCAATATCTTGCATGAAATTATGTTCACTAAGTCTTATATTAAAATTTAGTTTATTTCGGGGCCCAGGAGATAGCATGGAGGTAAGGCGTTTACCTTTCATGCAAAAGGTCATCGGTTCAAATCCCGGTGCCCCATATGGTCCCCCGTGCCTGCCAGGAGCAATTTCTGAGCATGGAGCCAGGAGTAACCCCTGAGCACTGCCGGGTGTGACCCAAAAACCAAAAAAAAAAAAAATTTAGTTTATTTAATACTGTTAATTTAGTCTTTTAATCTAAAGTTTAAGCTTAAAGTTAGTGATCATACTATTGGCTAATTCTATATTCTTGTCATACCTATATTTATCTAGATACAATAAGTAAACATAATAGAATTAAATTTCTTCAAATATTAGGGGCCAGAACAATATCACAGTGGATATGATGTTTCATAGCTGACCTGGGTTTAATCAACAGCATCCCATATGGTCTCCTGAGCCTGCAGGAGTAATTTCTGAGTACAGAGCTAGCAATAGCCCCTAAGCATTTCTAAGTGTGGCCCCAAAAAGCTCTGTATCATTTTTTTCACATCTGATAGTCTTCTAGATAGATAGAGTACTCTTGGTGAGGTGTTCATATCATTGAAATTTTTCAATAATATTGTCATTTTCTTCTTGTTCATAGAATGTGGATCCTCCTGCTGTAACTCATAAGAGGCTACTTTGTATGTAATTTCCTTCTTTGATCTTGTTGATTTCATTATACTATATTCTTTGCCTTTCATCATTTATTCTTATTATGATGTGACTTAAAGTATTCTTATTTGAGTGTCTTGGTTGAGAGTCTTCAGATCACTTAAATCTAGGTGTACCCACTCTTTAATTCTAGAAACTTTCCAGATATGATTTATTTATCTGATGATTATTTAGAAAAATCATCTTTCTCTTCTCAGGGACTTCAGTGATTTTTTTTATATTGTTTCTTTTTAACTTCTCCCATAGTTCTATATTATGCAATTTATTTTAAGACCCTTTCCCCATCTTCTTTGTTTTGTAGATGTTTCTTGAATTCCATCATGGAATTTACTGTTTTCATTTTATCCTCAGATGCTGTTACTCTGCTCCCAAGGTCTCCCACTGATATATGTATATAAATGTAGTATATAATATATATAAATATAATTTTATCTACCAAGCTATCTGATTTTGTCACTTCTGATTCTATGTATCTTACTTCTGGTCCCATGTTTTGTTATATCTGTATCATTATTTATTTGATATCATTAAATATATTAAACATATGATTTCTAAAATCCTTATCTATGTGATTATAGATACGGTTAGTATTGATTGTGTCTTCTGGCTATCTTTGATAAGTAAATGTGGTAAGGGTCTATGCTGCTTTCCCATTGCAACTGCAGAGTCTGAGTGTGAGTCTCTCTAATTTACCATCATGCACCCATTCCAGTTAGATATCTGAGGAATTCAGATGAGTTTTGTCCTCTTCCTTTCCTGCTGGATCGCTCCTAGACAATTCTTTTGTGCATAACTAGTTGTTTAGAGTTTCCTTTTAGGTTATAGGAAGATTTTCAATGCCCTTGATCCTTCCTCTCATTTGGCAGTAATTTAGAGCTCTATGATATCTCACCTTGTGTGTTTTGGTGGAAATATGTAATTAGAACTAACATTAAGTTAATTTTAGCATGATGTTATTAGCATCAATCAAGTCATTCCAGAGTCTGTGGAATCACTACAGGAGTTGGACATATGTTTCCTGTGAGAGGTTAAGGAGGGATGTATTGTATATCTATATTAGTGGCCATGACCTTCTGGAAATTGTAAAATATGATCTTATTTTTGTAGGGAATAATTTGAGTACAAATAGACTTTGAATACCAACCGTGGTCTAGGAAAGGCTTTGCTAACCTAAAAAAAAAAAAAGGGTCGTACAAAGGAAAGTGTCTGTGTACTAAATGTTATCTTATTTGTATTGCATTTAAATGCTGTGGTCTCACAGAACATTATGTGAAAATAAGGCTCAAAGTTATCTAGGGCCTATTTTAGAAAAATCTGACAGAATCTTATAAAAGTGTTCAAAAACATGATATAAATATTGCTTCAAAATTCATTTATCATTCTTAAATTTTAGTAAAATGTAATTTTATTAATATAGAATAAAGTTCTCACTTATAAAAGAAAGACCATGTCAAGTATTCATATAAAATTGCTTTTTTACTTTTTTGTTTTGTTTAAGAGCCACATTGAGCTTGGTCAGAGGTTAATCCTGGCTTGTGTTCAGAAATTACTCCAGGTGAGCCTTAGGAGAAAATATAGGATGCTGGAGATTGAATCTAAATTGGCTGCATGCAAGGAAAGAACTTTAACCATTGCAATATCTCTTCAGTCCTTATTAGACCCAATCTTAAGGAGTTCCTTTGGCTTCCCAAAACTCCAATAATGACATCAATATAACATGGTCCAGTACAAATACATACGCAGACCAGCAGGTACCCCAAAGAGGGTACCAACACAGCTGCCAACTTAATCCATTGCCTGCACACTTATGCCTCCCTAGACTACCAGAAATTTTAAAGATTCTGGAAAAAAATGGAACCATAAGCTCTGGAGAGAGAAATCCTAGAAAATCGAATAGTAGGGAATCATACAACTCCTATAATAAAGCACCAGAAACAATGGGATTAAAATAAAGAAACTCAGTTGTGTAAACAAAGGGTGATCAAAATCCTGGAAGCACCTCAACTACATCAGATCTGTTTGAAAAAGACTTTAAAATAATAATATTATCAATGCTTAATTTTCTGATAAGCACATTTGAACATAGTAAATAAATGTAAGGAGTCTTATGAAAATAATTATATAACTCATTCAAATAGAACTAAAGGATAAAATAACAGTAGCAAAACTCAGTAGCAGAATAGATTAGACTTAAAAATAAATTTATTAATCTCAAAGACAAATACACTGCTCCATTAATAAAGAGGGAAATAGAAAAAGGGAATAAAAAGAATAATAAAGACTTGAAAATACTATAACAAACAATCTCAGAATAAAAGAAGTGCCAAGGTTGGGGGGGAAGATGTGTAGGATGACTAGTTGAAAATAGTAAATAAAAGTTTCCCTAGTTGAAGACCAATTTAGAAGCTTTTATCCAGCAGTCACAAATGGATTGATCTAAGTAAACTCATAGAATTACATTAAGACATAGTGTGATAAATATGGTAAGAAAACAAGACACATTTCTTAAAGCATTTGGAGAGAAGCAAAAAAAAAAAAAAGACCTCATATACAAAGGTAAAACAAACAGTAATAGCATACTTTTCTATGTTGCTTATTGCACTACTAATGTCAAATAGAAATAAATGGATGGATAAAAACTTGTAGTATAAATATACAATTAAGTAAAATGTAGTTAAAAATGACATTCATTTTGTTAACTGTATGTTAACAAAATTTGGATTTGAAGGGTTAGGGTATTATGCTGAGTATATTAAGGTAAGTGGAGTACAAGTAATGGATAGTATCACTTATCCATGAAATATAGAAAGGAAATAAAAAGAAACATAAAATTAATAATGACAAAATCTTAGTCTTAAATTATAAAGTCATATTACCAAAATATGGTGTGAAGAGTAGTAGGAAAAATGAAGAATTGGACTTGGATATTGATAAGAATATTTATGAGAGACATATTTTGCTTGGAGGGAGTGGAGTATAATAATTTTATAAATTAGCTCCATCATCTTCAATATTATTGTAAATAAGTATGTAAATATAGCAATACTAATACTTATATATTAATAAAATTTACTGTTCAAAATCAAGATAATACTCAGGGCAAATACAGATAGTTATGCTCCTTGCTCCACTGGGTTCTACATCCTATTTTCTTGTTTTCCTTCTCTACAGAGATAAACTTGTTAAAGTCAAGTCAAGTAATGGCCTGGTATTTTTGATGATTGGTTATGGATGACTGTTTGAAGTAGCATTTCAAAAAATTTTATTGAAGTTTCCAATTAAATCTGAGACCCGAAACTCTGACTCAAATAAAATTGAAGAAAAAAACTACTCTAAGACTGTAAGAATGAGGTAGGTAGAAAATGAATGAATTAAAGAAGAAGTCACCAGTAATTCTAGGAGTAATAGGGAAGAATAAAGTGTTAAATTTACTTATTTTTTAAACCTTCATTGGACCTTATTCATTAACATACTATTAACAAATATTGAAAAACCATGAAAATTGTGCAGAACATATACAGTTTTAAAATTGTCTATTCATTAGTGCTATATATAGAGAAATATATGTTTATGTATAGAAATATATTTATGAATATGAATATATATTAAAAGAGTCAACCAGAATGAATTATTCTAATTTCTGTGCAATTATTCTGATTACATTTTACTTTTGCTTTCTTTTTTTTTTTTTTTGGTTTTTTTTAGGGCCACACCCAGTGACGCTCAGGGGTTACTCCTGGCTATGCGCTCAGAAGTTGCTCCTGGCAGGCACAGGGGACCATATGGGAACGGGTGGATCGAACCGTGGTCCATCCTAGGCTAGTGCAGGCAAGGCAGCAGGCACCTTACCTCCTGCACCACCTCCCGGCTCCCTTACTTTTGCTTTCAATAAAAGTTGGATTCTATTTAAGTTGAAGACCTCATTCAGGTAAAAAAAATATTGAACAGGGAGCCAGGCGGTGGCGCTGGAGGTAAGGTGCCTGCCTTTTTGCGCTAGCCTAGGACAGATCGCAGTTCGATCCCCCGGTTTCCCATATATGGTCCCCCAAGGCAGGAGCGACTTCTGAGCCCATAGCCAGGAGTAACCTCTGAGCATCATCAGGTGTGGCCCAAAAAACGAACAAACAAACAATATATATATATATATATATATATATATATATATATATATATATATATATATATATATATTGAACAATAGTGGATTTGATTGATTCATATATTAAAAACAAAATCAAATGAGAGTATTTTTTGATCCACAGATCCTATAATATCTTCCTCCCTGCTCTAGTAACAAACACCATATCGATAGTTTCCTGGCTTTCTCTTAGCGAGAAAGATTTGGTGATGTGTCATCAGCTTCCATAACTAGAAGAGATTTTTTTTTCATAGACAGAATCTTAATATGGGGCAAGAAAATCAATAATCTTTGGTGCTTGACTTCACTCTATTCTAAGCCTTTACATAAATCTTATTAAGACTTAACAGTTAAAGATAAGCTGACATTTTCAATTTTCAGTTAAAATGGGAAAACTATATTTCAATATTCCCCTCCTCATATCAATATTCTATTTATTATCTTTTAAGATTTCATAAAAAGAAAATTTTTCAAGGAAACAAAAAATATAAAGTAGCAAGTTGTTTGGTTAAACAAATTAAGAATTAAAATTCTTAATTGATTGATTAATTTTTAATCAATTACTTTTAATTGATAAAAACAAATAACATTGTAAAATCCACAAAAATATTTGAATTATAAGATTGAAAAAGTACATTAATTAATTACTGGTGTCTATTTTATTTTTTGAAATTTGTATATTTATTATCAAAGGGAAATTGTTAAAGGTTTTAAACATTCATTTAATATATACTACCTTCAAAATGACATTTTCTGTAGTATTTTTAATCTATTATACATTTACTATAGAAAATTCTTTATAATGTTAAATTTTACAAATGTATTATTGTGCATGGTTCAGATTATTAGTTACTATGATTAAAAAGGGAATTTCAACTTTTTAATTTTTAGTGTTACAGTACTTAAAGTTCCTTTTAATTAAAGTAACATTTAATTTTAAATATATTCAATAACTTTAAAAACAAATTAGTATAATTAATTACTTATCTGAAGACATTGTAGGACTCATATATTAGGAAAAATGCAAATAAAATGTAAATAAATAAAGGATTTATGTCAAATGAAAATGCATATCTGAAATTGTTAAATTTTACTTAGTTTGAGTTATTATTTTAATAGTTGTGTACCAGGTAATGCATTAAAGTAAGTTATGACTAATTTTATATCTTTTACATCTAGGTAATAAAATATCCTGAGGCTTGAAGTGTTCCCTGAACTCAAATATAAGTACATAATGGGAGAATTATCCATCTGTCTCTTGTATGTGCTCTTGTATATTTAAATTTCTTTTTAATAATTTAGGTATTCATAGGGAGGACAACACTGGTGGTAGGATTACCCCAATTCAATGTCACTATGTACCTTAAATATTACTGTGAAAACTTGTAATTCATGTTGATCACAATGAAAATTATTTCAAAAAAATCAGATATTTAGCATACATAATTTTTAAAAATTCTAAATAATCTATTGATATGTTGTGTTAGGTTACACCTTATTTTATCTAAAACAAAGATCATTACTGTTTTTTTTTATGATTATGTACAACTTGGATTTGCCCCAAACAGAGACTCTCTTAATCATAAACCTGGATGGGACTGGCTCAGGAAAACCTGAACAATCTGTTCTTACTGCCCCACACAGAGTTGGTTTCTGTATTCAATGTACTCTGGCAGGCAATTTAATCTCCATACAAAGTAGAAGAATGCCAGACTACATGTGTTTCATCCTCAGCCTGATTTGGATTATTTCATGTGCAACCCTGATTTAGATTAATTCAACTTGGGTTGGAGATATGGCATATGGGTGATTTTATAATTGGACCCCGAACAGCAACCTAAAACCCAAGGACTTGAAAAGACCACAATGATGATGAGTGACTTGACCCTCTGGTGTATATCACCATGATAGCCCCCTCAAACTTGACTGCTGTGTCCTTCACTGGAACATAGGTAAATATGGTTTTTATTCTGAATGGTTTCATGTTGCAGTGGTCCATCTACCTGCATTTTCCACTCTGGTCTGTATGTGCCATGCCAGGTTTCCTAGAGATTCTCTTGGACAACTGCCACAAAAAGGAAAGAGTGCCTTCCCAGTGGTGAAAAGTTCTCTATTTAAAGGCCTTACCAGGGCAGATAATTTATTGTTGACTACTGACACTAAACCAGAGAAACCCCTATCTCCCAAGAATGATGAGCCAGGTACCATTTCTGCAGACTTAGAGACTGAAACTGTGAAAATGGCTCACTAGTGATAGCCCTGTCACCCTCAAGCACTGAGTCAGGTAGACAAGCTGGTACTGACAATCCAAGTCCACGTGAACATTTGCATCACTAAACCATTAATGCTATTATTATTATTGAGTATATCTGATAATGAGTATGTCTTGCTACTTAAAATATATGGTGAAAATTCATAGCTGTTGTAATTAGGACATTTCCCCCAAAAGAGAAATCTTCTTTACTACTAATAAAGAGGTAACATCATTATTTAAAAAGCGTTATAAAAACAATAAAAATAGTGATAACCTAACTTATTTTCTTATATCTTCCATATAACCATTTGTGAATAGTTGAATAAGTAAGAAGTTTCTCTGCAATTCATTTCTACCATAAAGAAAGAAAACTAGAAAGGCAAATATCTGGTCAGATACAGGAATCTATTATATATTTGATAAAGCAAAAATTTCATGGGGGCTGGAGACACAGCATGAAGGTAAGGCATTTGCCTTGCAAGCGGAAGGTTGGCCGTTCGAATTCCAGCACTCCATATGTTTCCCTGAGCCTGCCAGGAGCGATTCCTGAGCATAGAGTCGGGAGTAACTCCTGACCGATGCTGGGTATCACCCCAAAACCAAAAGAATAAAAATTTCCAAGTATTTGAGTTAAAATTTCTACTTCAATTATCAGAGATGAAATCAGTGTCATCATCACCATCTTTATGAGGAAGCGGTGTAGATCATAGCCAGAGTTTCGCTTAAAAAGCACCAGTTTGAAATGAATTGAGGTACGTGAACTAGAGATGGCAGCCTGTCAGTTATGGTGGAATTTGTGGGGTGGGGAAGACCCGGTTTGAATTGAGCTGAGGTTAATAGATCATCAGGAATGGCCGGAGGTGACGGCGAATGTTTGGATTTTAAAATTGTCAGTATAAACTGAACTGAAGTATTTGAACCTAGATGCAAGAGTCTTCCAGTTGTGGGTGCAGTTTGGGGAAAAAGTAGCCCCAGTTTAATTAATTAAACTTTCACACCTGGAAATTACATAGCTTACAACTGAACAACCAGTGGTTAAGAGATAAAATCAAAAAGGAAATCAAAACATTCCTGAAAACAAATGACAATGAGGACACAAATTTCATAATTTATGGGCCACAGCAAAGTTGGTACTGAGAGGAAAAATTTGTATCTTTGCAAGCACACATCAACATAATACACCACATCAACAAAAAAAAATAAAAATCATATGATCAAATCAATAGATGCAGAGAAACCATTTTATAAGGTCCAATACCCATTCTTGATAAAAAGCTCTCATCAAAATGAGAATAGAAGGAATTTTTCTCAGTATAGTCAAGTCCATCTACCATAATTCATGTCAAATATTATTCTCAATGGAGAGAAACTAAAAGCCTTTCTTCTAAAATCTGGTACAAGACAAGGCTGCTCTCTGTCTCACTACTCCTCTTCAACATAGTACTGAAGTACTTGCCCTAGAAAGTAGGCAAAAAAAAGGATATCAAGGGCATACAGATAGGAAAGGAAGAAGTCAAGCTCTTACTGTTTGAAGATGGCATGATACTATATTTTGCAAACCCTAAACACTCCATGAAAAGCTTTTAGAAACAATAGATTCATTTAGCAAAGTGGCAAGCTACAAAATTAACATGCCAAAATCAATGACCTTCTTATCTACCAGTAATGATAGAGAAGAAATGAACATAAAAGCACCAACCCCATTCACATTAATGTCACACAAACAAATATTTTGGAGTCAACTTAACTAAAGAGGTGAAGGATTATACAAGGAAAGCTACAAAAGTTGGCTTCAAGAAATGAAAGGACACAATAAAATGGAGACATATACCCTGCTCATGGATTGGCAAGATTAATATCATTAATATGGCAATACACCCAAAGCATTTTACAGATTTAATGCTATTCCTCTAAGATACACATGACATTCTTCAAAGAAGTGGATCAGACACTCCTGAAATTTATTTGGGATAATGAATACCCACAAATAGCTAAAGCAAACCTTGGGAAAAGAAATGTGAGAAGCTTTACTTTCCCCAATTTTAAATTGTATTACAAATCAATATTGGTATTGGAATATATACACATCCTCAGATTAGCAGAATAGATTTGAGTATTAAGAGACTGTTCCCCAGAATTGCAATCAACTAATCTTAGGTAAAGTGGCAAAAATCCAAATGGAGCAAAGAAAGCCTCTTCAAAAAGTGGTGTTGGCACAACTGGTTAGCCCCTTGCAAAAAAGCTAAATCGGACCCCATCTAACACCATGCACAAAGGTCAAATGCAAATGGCATTTGATAGTAGGCCTGAAGCAATAAGGTATATAGTACAGCACATTGGTAAAAACACTCCATGACATTGAGTCTAATGGCATCTTTAAGGAGGAGACAGCATTCGCCAAACATGTGGAAGCAGAGATAAACAGATGGAACTATTTTAAGCTGAGAAGCTTCTGCACATCAACAACAAAAAAGATACAAAAGCCACCCACAGAATGGGAGAAACTATTCACCCAAAACTCATCTAATAGGGGCTAATATAGAAAATATGCAAGGTACTGATGGAGCTTAATAAGAAAAAATTATATAACTCCATAAAAATGTGGAGAAAAAAAAAGTGTGGAGAAGAAATGAATAGATACTATCAAAGAAGAAATACAAATAGCAAAAAGATATATGACAAAATGTTCCATGTCACAAATCATCAGGGAGATGCAAATCAAAACAATGGCAAGGTACTATTTCATGCACACTTCACAAAGAACAAGAACAATTAATGTTTGTGAGGATGTGGAGAAAAGGGAACTCTTATTCACTGATGGAAGAATGCTGTCTACTCCAGTTATTATGGAAAACAATATGGAGATTACTCAAAAACTGGAATTTGAGCTCCCATATGACCCAGCTATACCACTCCTAGGGATACACCCTAGGAACACAAAAATACAATAAAAGAAATCTCGTTCTCATATCTATATTCAATGCAGCGCTATTTGCAATAGCAGATTCTGAAACAACCAAGATGCCCTTCAACAGATGAATTGCTAAAGAAACTGTGCTACATACACACAATGGAATATTATGCAGCCATCAGGAGAGATGAAGTTGTGAAATATTCCTATATGTGGATGTACATGGAATTTATTATACTGAGTGAAAATAGTCAGAGGGAGAGAGATAGACACAGAATAGTCTCACTCATCTATGGGTTTTAAGAAAAATTAAAGACATTATTGCAATAATTCCAGGAAACAATAGAGATGAGGGTTGATAGGACAGGCTCACATTATGAAGCTCACCACAAAGAGTGGTAAGTGCAGTTACAGAAATAACTGTACTAACAATGGTCATGCCAATCTCAATGAGTAAGATAAGTAGAATGCCTGTTTCAAATACAGGACTTGGTTGGAATGGAAAGAGGGGGACATTGGTGGTGGGAATGGTGCACTGGTGAAGGGAGGTTTTCTGTTTATGACTGAAATCCAACTACAATCATGCTTATAATCATGGTGCTTAAATAAAGATCTTATTTTAAAAATGTGACTGAAGATTCAAGTTATACAGACCCAGCAAACACCAGCTACCTACATAATACCTCTGATCAGAATTTTAAAGTGGAAATGTTAAGGATGTTCTAAGAACTTAAAGAAATGATGGAATGAAGGGACCCATAAGACTCAAGAGGATTTGGGAGTAGAAATGAGAAACCTTCAAA